>SJYC01059320.1:0-15201 GCA_006408675.1 Madoqua kirkii
CCTAGATAGCATATTCAAAAGCAGAGACATTACTTTGCTAACTAAGGTCTGTCTAGTCAAGGCTATGGTTTTTCCAGTAGTCATGTATGGATGTGAGAGTTGGACTGTGAAGAAGGCTGAGTGCCAAAGAATTGATGCTTTTGAACTGTGGTGTTGGAGAAGACTCTTGAGAGTCCCTTGGACTGCAAGGAGTTCCAACTAGTCCATTCTGAAGGAGATCAACTCTGGGATTTCTTTGGAAGGAATGATACTAAAGCTGAAACTCCAGTACTTTGGCCACCTCATGTGAAGAGTTGACTCATTGGAAAAGACTCTGATGCTGGGAGGGATTGGGGGCAGGAGAAGAAGGGGACGACAGAGGATGAGATGGCTGGATGGCATCACCGACTCAATGGACATGAGCTTGAGTGAACTCCGGGAGTTGGTGATGGACAGGGAGGCCTGGTGTGCTGTAATTCATGGGGTCACAAAGAGTCGGGCACGACTGAGCGACTGAACTGAACTGAACTGAATCCTCACTCTAAATATGGTGGACTTCTGTGTTCTACTTTAGTCACTTCTGTATTGCTTGACCTTTAAGTTAGCATGTATTGTTTTTATAATGAGATTTTTTTCACAAAAGTATAGGATCACCAGTACTTATAGGAGGGAGATTGAAGAAACATAGTTGATAAGAAACGTACACCTTGAAGGTGGATATTATTGTGATGGGCTTTGAACATTGTGCAAAGATGTTCATTCACCCTTGGCATGGACATCAGTGGGGAATTCCTTTGAGGACAGGTATGACAAAGCAAAAATGCAATTTATTTAAAGCTATAATTTACTTTGTTTTTTATTTTGATAAAATGCCCAAGTCAGTCAATTTAGATTTGGTATTGTAGTGAACATGTGTTGCTTCCTTCTCGAAAACCTCTTCTTTCTTCCTAGTAATACCTTAAATTTCTCAATTATCCAGTTTGAATGGGACTGACCCTTCCTCCAACAGCTCCAAGGGTAGACCCTGAATAGTATAAGCCAGTCAGTAGATTTCATCCCCCTAACCCAATGATTGTTTTACAGATGAAAATATTCCAGAAAGGTGCAAAGAGTCTCCATTTTCGGAACTGGTTTGGGTAATTAGGTAAACAAACTCCCACTTTTCTGATAAAAAATGAACATGAAGAAGGTGGCTTCAGAGTTGTTAGCAACCATCTTTGTGACTACAAAGTGAGGGCCCCTGGTGAAAAAAAAAGAACTCAACCTTGACAAAGCAGAGCCAAAATTTTGAGGGAGAAAAACTGGGTGCTTGTCCTGATTCTTGACCTGCTGGGCTGAGTGAAAGCTTCCCTGAAGTCATATCTATTTCTGAGTTTTCCTGCAACATAATCCATAAATTCTCTTCAATGTTTCAGCTAGTTGAAGCTGAATTTCCTCCTTTCTGCAGCCAAAAATCCCAATAACCCAAGGAACATAGCACTTGTGGATGTTAGTACTGGCTTGAACTCTGTAGGATGTTGTCATGTACAGAAAATGGATCAAACGTTAGGGTTTGAATTTGTGCTTTGACAAAGTTTATAGCAGAAGCTTAAGTCCCTAAGGTTCAAATTCCCACAGGGATATAGAATTTAGAATGTCTCACTAGTAGATTTATCATCAATTGGCTTCTAGAAATTATTTTTAGCAATCTCCTATCAAGCTTAGTTTTACCTTTAAACAAGGACTTGAAGAAATGGGGCTAAAGATGTGAAGTAGCTTGGGTCAGTCATTTTAGTTTATTTTCTAACCTCTTGATGAGAAATATTTGAACTACATTAGAAGCTGTAAAAAAAAATTTAGAAATTTAAGATTTTATTTTGAAATCAATTCACTTAGTTTTACATAAGATCCCAAATACAATCTGAAGATATAAAGTGCTATTTGAAATAAATCATTGAGTAAACATATACCCTTATTATTGAACTTAGATTTAATCCTTTTTTAAAAAGTGATTTTTCTCAGATTGTAGAAGCAGTTTCCTATAAATCATGTTAGACCTGGAAAGACTGTAGCAGAAGTGGCCCCAAGACTTGCATTTGTAAGAGTTGCTGTTGAAAGGCTAGCCACGTTTAAAAGAGTGACAACTAAGGAAATGGATGAAGACTATCTGAAGAAGGAAAAGAAAATATAAGTAAAATATCAGTTGATGTTAGAGAATCCAGGCAGGTTTAGTTTATGGTTTTTAAATAGGCATGGCTCTGATTTTGACAGAGGCCTTCAGAGCAGTTCAAAGAGAAGGAATATGAGGATCCTGCAGAAGTTTTGGGAAGACTTTGCTGAACTCTGACACAACCATTAGTACCTGTCCAGGAATTAAAAGAACTTCAGAAAGAGACTTTTGTGGAACAGTCAGAATGTGTACACATACTGAATATTGTATATATTAAAGATTCATCATTAATTTTATTGGGTGTGAAAGTGATATATATATATATATATATAATTTCCTGTTTTTTTTTTTAAATTCCTATTTAAAAATATCCCTTATTTGTTAAAGATACACACACACACATGCATCTGCGCACATGCACACCCACACCATACAGAGACTTTTATCAAAGGGGAGACACCATGAATCTTTTAAACTCTTTAATAAAGATAAAGTTTTCAGTCCTTACAAGTTGAAGATTGATACAAGAATGTCACATGTCATGGAAAACGGAAGATATGAAAATCACAAGAACTCTATAAATGAATAGCAGAAACTGCTGATCCTCAGCCTCCCTGTCTTAGAACAGCCATATGATAGAGATCTGGCCAACGGAAGGTTAGTAGAATTGATGTGCACTCTTTCAAGCCATCAAACCTTCCTGCGTTGTTCTCATTTTTTCTCTCACCTTTCAGTTGAAGGACAGAACTCCTAGAAATGCTGCTGCTGCTGCTAAGTCGCTTCAGTTGTGTCCGACTCTGTGCAGCCCCATAGACAGCAGCCCACCAGGCTCCCTGTCCCTGGGATTCTCCAGGCAAGAACACTGGAGTGGGTTGCCATTTCCTTCTCCAATGCGTGAAAGTGAAGTCGTTTAGTCGTGTCCGACTCTTAACAACCCCATGGACTGCAGCCCACCAGGCTTCTCCGCCCATAGGATTTTCCAGTCAAGAGTACTAGAGTGGGTTGCCACTGCCTTCTCTGTCATAGAAATGAGTGAAGCCCAAAACCGAAAGGAGTCTGGATCCTGAAAGACTGTCTCTCTCCCCTGTGAACTACAGTGCATTATACAGTGTTGGATAAGAAGCAAATTTTTATTGGATTACATTCCTCACAGTTTGATATTGTTTATTACAGAAGTTAGTCTGTTACAATTAATATACAAGTCACCATCAACATTTTAGATTATTAAATGATAACAAAAAGTGGTGGTTTGATTATGACCAGAGAATTCTCACCGGGCACAGGTTTCCTAGGAAACCGACTCTGAAATAGAGATTATTTTTCACTTTCATGCATTGGAGAAGGAAATGGCAACCCACTCCAGTGTTCTTGCCTGGAGAATCCCAGAGACGGAGGAAGCCTTGTGGGCTGCTGTCTATGGGGTCGCACAGAGTCAGACAAGACTGAAGCGACTTAGCAGCAGCAACAGCAAGAAATTTACTAAGTGGCTTAAGGAGCAACACCTTCAAGAGAGCGTGAGAAGTGGGACTGGGCAGAAGGAGAAGTTGTATTGCGATGCAGTGGCAACAAAGGCCGCTGCAGTGGCAACAAAGGCCACTGCAATTGCATGGAGAGCTTTAGAGCTAGGATATTCTTTCAAAGATTCTCGAGTTGAAATGAAAGAGCAGTTGTACCCCTGTATGTGGGCCAGTTTTTGCATATGAGTTTTCCTAGGGGAAGGGAGACGATGTTGGATGAGGCAACTTCCTTTGGCAGTGGGCAGCGCCTGAAGAGGAATTTGGCTGGGAGTCCTCAGTAGCCAACATTCCTGTAATGGGAAATTAATGCCTTAAAGATGGGTCTGGGCAGTGCAATACATATCCACTTCAGAAATATTCCAGAAGCTGGGTTGTGAGTGAAAATATGCTTTTAATGAATAAGCCAAGGAGCTATTTATTGTTTCCTAAGGAGACTGCCTACTAAGGCCAAGGGATTAGTAAAGTCTGTATTGAGTTTGAGAAAATAATATTAAGACAGCAGAAGATGGGTAGATGGGGGAAGTAGAGGAATCTTCCTGGCGGTTTTAACCAAAAGACCTGGTTAAAGATAACTGCTTGAAATAAACCCACTCCAGTGTTCTTGCCTTGAGAATCCCAGGGACGGGGGGAGCCTGGTGTGCTGCCATCTATGGGGTCGCACAGAGTCGGACACGACTGAAGCGACTTAGCAGCAGCAGCAACAGCTTGAAATAAAGCACAGCTTCTAATTGTTACCCTCCACTGACTTTCTGATTACCCATTTGTACTATTATAAAGTGACTTTTGGTCAACCTCTGATAATTTTACTAGTTTTGTCACCAAGTCACTCCAGAAATTTTGAACTAAGAATTATGTAAAAATTTCTTCCGTTAGAAAGACAATTTCTTAGAAATCATAAACGACGTCTTGTTACAGAACTTTCCCATCTTTACAACGGGTTTCTTTTTGATGTAAACCTCGTATCGGATTACAAAATTTTAATGTAGGGTTTGAGACTTTGCTTCATAGAGTCTGAATGACTGAGGTTATAGATTGAGGGCAATAATATTCCAGGGGTAACAAAAGAATGGAGTGATGGAGTATCTGCCTTTTTTATTCAAAGATATTAACATTACCCTCCCCCCCCAAAGAATATAATTAACATTTATATACTCACCAGTACTTTTTTATTGTTATATAATCTTTATTTTTTAATTGAAGTATTATTGATTTATAATATTATGTTAATTTCAAATGTACAACATAATAATTTCATATGTTTATATATTGCAAAATGATCACCACTATAAATCTAGTTATCAACTGTCACATACAAAATTATTACAATGTTAATGCCTATATTCTTATGCTGTACATTATATATCATGACTTATATTTTATAACTGGAAGTTTGTATTTTTTAATCTCTCTCATCTATTGCATTTATGCCCCTCTTCTGGCAACTGCCAACTTGTTCTTTGTACCTATGAGTCTATTTCTGATTCCTTATGTTTATTTATTTGTTTTTTTCTAGATTTCACAAATAAGTGGAATTATGTAGTATTGGTCTTCCTATGATATTTCACTTAGTGTAATACTCCCTAGGTCCATTCATGTTGTTGTGAATGGAAAGGTTCATATTTTTTGTGACTTAGTACTATTTCCATTGCTTGTATAAATTTGCATATATGTATACAACATTTTTTAATCCATTAATCTTTTAATGGACTCGAGTTGATTCCATATCTTGGCACCAGTACTTTTAATAGCTAATAATTTGTTACTAAATGATAGTTATTTTATTCTTAAGATCTTTAACTTGTAAATATTTTAAAATTATATTCTTTATTTTTTTATAAAAATGACTGGTTTGAATTATATTTATTCATAACCCTATGACTTTCTAATGCACACAATGACATTTAGATAACCTTTACCAACTCTTAAGACAAATGGAAAAAGTGGGAACTTGCCCAGGAGAGGAAATCCCCCTAAGAGTTCAGAGCTACAGAAATAAATCCTCATGCTGACTCCAAGGGTGCTCAGTTGATCTAGTTCATGTTTCTACTGGAGTGCTGACTTCAAAGGAAACGTCCTGAAACCTCACAAATACTGACCTCTTTCAGAAGCTGGTAATATGAAGCAAAACAAAGTTTCCAAACTCATTTGCAATGAATTGTACTTGGGAACAGACAGTTCCTGTTAGAAGTAACTGTACCCTATCATGTAGTCCAGCAAACTGTCCTGGATTACCACACTTGAGAAATTTAGGTTTGTTTTTTCTAAGTTTCCTATTCTAGGGACAATCAATCTTTTTGATGGTTATCTCATTGGAACAGAAGTCATAGGCCTTACCTATGAAATAAAGCCTCATAATACTTACATGTATGTGTGTGTATGTGTGAGTCAGTGTATGAAATGCTAATGAATGTAAACTATAAAAGGAATGATTTAGGGTACTTCATAAAAATACATGACCAATTTTGTTATTAGATAGTATAGAATATATTATATTTGTGAACATGCTGCTAAGGAATCCTTCCTAAACTGTTTCTTAGATGGGGATCCTGAAGAGTCAATCTTGCCAAATTCTCCTTGAAAATCATTCACTTGTTCACTCATTCAACAAATACCTACTGAGTACCTGCTATGTGCCAGGCACTGTTGTAGGTGCATGGGACACATCAGTGTACAAAACCAAGATCCTTGTCCGCAAGTTATTGGACAGCCTATTGTAAAGAAAGTAAGTAAAAATGTAATAAATAAGTGAGTAAGTGATATAGTATATTAGAGGGTAATAGGTATACAGAAAAAAAAAGTAGAGCAGGATAAAAAGGATGAGAAGTGTTGGTGGGACAGATAGTCTGCAGGATTAAGGAGGAGAAGCTGGGCAAGACTCATTGAAATAGTGGGTTGTGACCCAGAGGGATCTGAAGGAATTTAACTCTGTGACTACATGACTACATGGGCGAAGAGCACCACAGCCTGAGGAAGCAGTCACACAAAGTCCTGTCTGGTTGGTTTGAGAAAGAGCAGGAGTGAACAGAGGTGTGGAAGCAAGCTGTGATGCAGCCACGGCCAATTCCGCAGAGTTGTCTTGAGTTAGGTCCAAATGCCCAGGCCTTTATACTCCCACAGTGATCTGTCATTGGATGTGGGCCACCATGGAATGGCTGTGACCTTGAGCAAGGTGGCTCTCTGCAACTGAGGCGATCTACTGCCATCACTCCGAGCAGCATTCATTGAAGAACTGCTGGGAGGTACATCTCAGTATCAGTTCCTGTGGCCTCTTCATTCCCAAAGTCACCTGTGGTTCATGATAGCTGCTGTAACTCCAGTATTCAACCAGCTAGAAGAACGGAGAGAATGAAAAGGAAATATCCCAGAAGTTGCATGTGCTACTTCTGCTCAATCTATTAGTAGAATCTAATCACATTGCCACATCTAGCTTCAAGGAAATCTGGATTATGTAGTCTTTATTTTTGGTGGCCTAGGACAGCAAACAGACAGAAAGGACATCAAATACAATCAGCCATCTCTGTTACTATCATGCTTCCCATTTTTTTAGGGAAGAGAATGTGGTTTCACTGCACAGAAGAATAAACGAAGGGCAGTCCTTTTAGCTTATTCAGGATTTCGTGATTTTGGATACTGCAGAATTGACAGGCAGCAAAGAGACAATAAATATATATATATATATATAATTGTCCTGTTTTTTTTTTTAAATTCCTATTTAAAAATATCCCTTATTTGTTAAAGATACACACACACACATGCATCTGCGCACATGCACACCCACACCATACAGAGACTTTTATCAAAGGGGAGACACCATGAATCTTTTAAACTCTTTAATAAAGATAAAGTTTTCAGTCCTTACAAGTTGAAGATTGATACAAGAATGTCACATGTCATGGAAAACGGAAGATATGAAAATCACAAGAACTCTATAAATGAATAGCAGAAACTGCTGATCCTCAGCCTCCCTGTCTTAGAACAGCCATATGATAGAGATCTGGCCAACGGAAGGTTAGTAGAATTGATGTGCACTCTTTCAAGCCATCAAACCTTCCTGCGTTGTTCTCATTTTTTCTCTCACCTTTCAGTTGAAGGACAGAACTCCTAGAAATGCTGCTGCTGCTGCTAAGTCGCTTCAGTTGTGTCCGACTCTGTGCAGCCCCATAGACAGCAGCCCACCAGGCTCCCTGTCCCTGGGATTCTCCAGGCAAGAACACTGGAGTGGGTTGCCATTTCCTTCTCCAATGCGTGAAAGTGAAGTCGTTTAGTCGTGTCCGACTCTTAACAACCCCATGGACTGCAGCCCACCAGGCTTCTCCGCCCATAGGATTTTCCAGTCAAGAGTACTAGAGTGGGTTGCCACTGCCTTCTCTGTCATAGAAATGAGTGAAGCCCAAAACCGAAAGGAGTCTGGATCCTGAAAGACTGTCTCTCTCCCCTGTGAACTACAGTGCATTATACAGTGTTGGATAAGAAGCAAATTTTTATTGGATTACATTCCTCACAGTTTGATATTGTTTATTACAGAAGTTAGTCTGTTACAATTAATATACAAGTCACCATCAACATTTTAGATTATTAAATGATAACAAAAAGTGGTGGTTTGATTATGACCAGAGAATTCTCACCGGGCACAGGTTTCCTAGGAAACCGACTCTGAAATAGAGATTATTTTTCACTTTCATGCATTGGAGAAGGAAATGGCAACCCACTCCAGTGTTCTTGCCTGGAGAATCCCAGAGACGGAGGAAGCCTTGTGGGCTGCTGTCTATGGGGTCGCACAGAGTCAGACAAGACTGAAGCGACTTAGCAGCAGCAACAGCAAGAAATTTACTAAGTGGCTTAAGGAGCAACACCTTCAAGAGAGCGTGAGAAGTGGGACTGGGCAGAAGGAGAAGTTGTATTGCGATGCAGTGGCAACAAAGGCCGCTGCAGTGGCAACAAAGGCCACTGCAATTGCATGGAGAGCTTTAGAGCTAGGATATTCTTTCAAAGATTCTCGAGTTGAAATGAAAGAGCAGTTGTACCCCTGTATGTGGGCCAGTTTTTGCATATGAGTTTTCCTAGGGGAAGGGAGACGATGTTGGATGAGGCAACTTCCTTTGGCAGTGGGCAGCGCCTGAAGAGGAATTTGGCTGGGAGTCCTCAGTAGCCAACATTCCTGTAATGGGAAATTAATGCCTTAAAGATGGGTCTGGGCAGTGCAATACATATCCACTTCAGAAATATTCCAGAAGCTGGGTTGTGAGTGAAAATATGCTTTTAATGAATAAGCCAAGGAGCTATTTATTGTTTCCTAAGGAGACTGCCTACTAAGGCCAAGGGATTAGTAAAGTCTGTATTGAGTTTGAGAAAATAATATTAAGACAGCAGAAGATGGGTAGATGGGGGAAGTAGAGGAATCTTCCTGGCGGTTTTAACCAAAAGACCTGGTTAAAGATAACTGCTTGAAATAAACCCACTCCAGTGTTCTTGCCTTGAGAATCCCAGGGACGGGGGGAGCCTGGTGTGCTGCCATCTATGGGGTCGCACAGAGTCGGACACGACTGAAGCGACTTAGCAGCAGCAGCAACAGCTTGAAATAAAGCACAGCTTCTAATTGTTACCCTCCACTGACTTTCTGATTACCCATTTGATGATAATATTTCACTGAAAACCAGTTGGAGACTATTAAAATGATCAAAACAGTGGTTCAGTGAGGTCTTTAAAACTTGATTCTTAATACATTTTTAAAGAAGGCAATCTTTCTGTTAAAGAATCTTTAGTATTTGCTGCAGAACAATGTCTTGAAAGGGTAGAAATGTTGCCCAAAGAAAAACTACATTTGGAGCATAGCCTAATGTTTTAAAATTACATCCCAAACTCTGATTGCTTCATAGAGTCTGAATGACTGAGGTTATAGATTGAGGGCAATAATATTCCAGGGGTAACAAAAGAATGGAGTGATGGAGTATCTGCCTTTTTTATTCAAAGATATTAACATTACCCTCCCCCCCCAAAGAATATAATTAACATTTATATACTCACCAGTACTTTTTTATTGTTATATAATCTTTATTTTTTAATTGAAGTATTATTGATTTATAATATTATGTTAATTTCAAATGTACAACATAATAATTTCATATGTTTATATATTGCAAAATGATCACCACTATAAATCTAGTTATCAACTGTCACATACAAAATTATTACAATGTTAATGCCTATATTCTTATGCTGTACATTATATATCATGACTTATATTTTATAACTGGAAGTTTGTATTTTTTAATCTCTCTCATCTATTGCATTTATGCCCCTCTTCTGGCAACTGCCAACTTGTTCTTTGTACCTATGAGTCTATTTCTGATTCCTTATGTTTATTTATTTGTTTTTTTCTAGATTTCACAAATAAGTGGAATTATGTAGTATTGGTCTTCCTATGATATTTCACTTAGTGTAATACTCCCTAGGTCCATTCATGTTGTTGTGAATGGAAAGGTTCATATTTTTTGTGACTTAGTACTATTTCCATTGCTTGTATAAATTTGCATATATGTATACAACATTTTTTAATCCATTAATCTTTTAATGGACTCGAGTTGATTCCATATCTTGGCACCAGTACTTTTAATAGCTAATAATTTGTTACTAAATGATAGTTATTTTATTCTTAAGATCTTTAACTTGTAAATATTTTAAAATTATATTCTTTATTTTTTTATAAAAATGACTGGTTTGAATTATATTTATTCATAACCCTATGACTTTCTAATGCACACAATGACATTTAGATAACCTTTACCAACTCTTAAGACAAATGGAAAAAGTGGGAACTTGCCCAGGAGAGGAAATCCCCCTAAGAGTTCAGAGCTACAGAAATAAATCCTCATGCTGACTCCAAGGGTGCTCAGTTGATCTAGTTCATGTTTCTACTGGAGTGCTGACTTCAAAGGAAACGTCCTGAAACCTCACAAATACTGACCTCTTTCAGAAGCTGGTAATATGAAGCAAAACAAAGTTTCCAAACTCATTTGCAATGAATTGTACTTGGGAACAGACAGTTCCTGTTAGAAGTAACTGTACCCTATCATGTAGTCCAGCAAACTGTCCTGGATTACCACACTTGAGAAATTTAGGTTTGTTTTTTCTAAGTTTCCTATTCTAGGGACAATCAATCTTTTTGATGGTTATCTCATTGGAACAGAAGTCATAGGCCTTACCTATGAAATAAAGCCTCATAATACTTACATGTATGTGTGTGTATGTGTGAGTCAGTGTATGAAATGCTAATGAATGTAAACTATAAAAGGAATGATTTAGGGTACTTCATAAAAATACATGACCAATTTTGTTATTAGATAGTATAGAATATATTATATTTGTGAACATGCTGCTAAGGAATCCTTCCTAACTGTTTCTTAGATGGGGATCCTGAAGAGTCAATCTTGCCAAATTCTCCTTGAAAATCATTCACTTGTTCACTCATTCAACAAATACCTACTGAGTACCTGCTATGTGCCAGGCACTGTTGTAGGTGCATGGGACACATCAGTGTACAAAACCAAGATCCTTGTCCGCAAGTTATTGGACAGCCTATTGTAAAGAAAGTAAGTAAAAATGTAATAAATAAGTGAGTAAGTGATATAGTATATTAGAGGGTAATAGGTATACAGAAAAAAAAAGTAGAGCAGGATAAAAAGGATGAGAAGTGTTGGTGGGACAGATAGTCTGCAGGATTAAGGAGGAGAAGCTGGGCAAGACTCATTGAAATAGTGGGTTGTGACCCAGAGGGATCTGAAGGAATTTAACTCTGTGACTACATGACTACATGGGCGAAGAGCACCACAGCCTGAGGAAGCAGTCACACAAAGTCCTGTCTGGTTGGTTTGAGAAAGAGCAGGAGTGAACAGAGGTGTGGAAGCAAGCTGTGATGCAGCCACGGCCAATTCCGCAGAGTTGTCTTGAGTTAGGTCCAAATGCCCAGGCCTTTATACTCCCACAGTGATCTGTCATTGGATGTGGGCCACCATGGAATGGCTGTGACCTTGAGCAAGGTGGCTCTCTGCAACTGAGGCGATCTACTGCCATCACTCCGAGCAGCATTCATTGAAGAACTGCTGGGAGGTACATCTCAGTATCAGTTCCTGTGGCCTCTTCATTCCCAAAGTCACCTGTGGTTCATGATAGCTGCTGTAACTCCAGTATTCAACCAGCTAGAAGAACGGAGAGAATGAAAAGGAAATATCCCAGAAGTTGCATGTGCTACTTCTGCTCAATCTATTAGTAGAATCTAATCACATTGCCACATCTAGCTTCAAGGAAATCTGGATTATGTAGTCTTTATTTTTGGTGGCCTAGGACAGCAAACAGACAGAAAGGACATCAAATACAATCAGCCATCTCTGTTACTATCATGCTTCCCATTTTTTTAGGAAGAGAATGTGGTTTCACTGCACAGAAGAATAAACGAAGGGCAGTCCTTTTAGCTTATTCAGGATTTCGTGATTTTGGATACTGCAGAATTGACAGGCAGCAAAGAGACAATATTGCCTTGAAGAGCTCACGGGAGAGAAGCCTTTATGGGGGAAGGCTGTTGCCACTTATATAGATAAGTGGTCAGGCCTGTGAAATCTGGGAATGAATGCAAGGAGATTTGTATCCATAGACTGGTGGGACTTGGGGCCAGTCAAGTGGCATTAATGCAACATAAATGACTACAGAGCAACTTCCTTCCTGACCCCTGCACTTGGCTGGCTTCTTCTGACTTTCCAGTCTTCTTTACTGGCTCTTCTTCCCATCCTTGACTCTTTAAAGTTGGGATACTTCCTAGGCTCTGCCCTTCGTCCTCTTCTCTTCTCACAATGAATCATTGTGCATTCCTTTCCTTTATTGGCTCATATAACTCTTTGAGAATATGATAACCTTCAACCCCAGAAAACTGTCCATATAAACATCACCAATTTATTGAGTAGAATAACTTAATAAGATAACAACATTAAAGATTTTACTTTTCTCCCATCTCTATCTTTAACAATATTATATCAACTCTTCCTTAAAATCGGTCCTTCACGATGGGTCAGGAATAGCCCATAGCTTTCTAGACTAAAAACGGCGGTGGACTCACCTTTAAACTCCAACCACATTTCCACTTTTCCACCAACTGAGACTTGATCGGTGGTCTAAGGACCTTCAAAGTCAGCTCTTTGGCTCTTCCCCCACCCCTCTCTTCTCGTTCACTGGGTAAGAATTCTCTAGGAGGAAAGGTAGGATTGCCTTGTGTAACTGATCTTCCTCTGACTCTGTCCAGACCTGTTCTCAGTAGCTGGATTCTGCCAGGTGATGGCTTCTACCTTGTAGATGGTGAGTGAGATTCTCTCTGGGTACTTCTCAGAGTCATCTTGGCTGTCTCCAATGCTAGGAATCTCTTTCATCCTTTACTCTCATTATGGGTTAATAGTTTATGTACCCATCTCCCCCAATTTATATGTTGAAATCCTAACCTCCAGCCTGATGGCTTTAGGAGCTTGGGGTTTTGAAAAGTGATTAGCTCTTGAAGGGGCCCTCATGAGTGGAACTGATGCCCTTATAAAGGACAATCCAGAGAGCTCCTCACCCCTTCCACCATGTGAGGATGTAATGTGAAGGTGGCTAGCTATGGACCAGGAGGCAAGTCTTCACCAGACAGTGAATTTGCCAGTGCCTTGATCTTGGACTTCCTAAGATCTCCCAGCCTCCAGAACTGTGGGAAATAAAGTTTAACAAATAAGCCACTGAGTCCATAGTATTCTGTTGCAGCACTCTGAGTAGCCTAGGACAACTCCAAAGACTTTCTCTAAAAGAACATCACCTCTCTCAGCTGATGGGTGCCTGGACAGCCTTACAACGTCTGTCCTCAAGTCCCCTTCATTAATACATTTTCTATATGTAATTGCACGTACATACAGTATTTGCATTCTACAAGCGGGCAAATCTCAGAGGAAGAGGAAAGAATGGGTTGAATTAAACATGTCTTAATTTCTGCCTCCAAATTCATCAATCAGATGCCTCTCTGCTCTGTGGAGGTCAGTGAGCAATGAGGAAAAAGGAGGACTGAAGTGTTACTCTACTGGAAGTACCATGACATGGTAACATCAGGTAGGGGGAGAAATGTTCCTGACTAATAGTTTACATGTAACTATCTAGTATACAACTACACTAAGACATGTCACATAGGTATATTGAACTTAAAGTCTATCATACTGAACTCACTATTTTCAAATACATTCTAATCTTGTAATCTGTATTTTCAACTGTATTTTTATCTAATTGCCCACATACTTATTCATGGAAAAAAATCTAGAAAATCATCTAGGATTTTCCTTAGCTTCCCCATCATCCCAGTCAATCAACAGATTTTATATTTTACATCTCTCTAGGATCTCATCCAGAGAAGGCAATGGCACCCCACTCCAGTACTCTTGCCTGGAAAATCCCATGGACAGAGGAGACTGGTGGGCTTCAGTCCATGGGGTCGCTAAGAGTCAGACACAACTGAGCGACTTCACTTTCACTTTTCATTTTCATGCATTGGAGAAGGAAATGGCAACCCACTCCAGTGTTCTTACCTGGAGAATCCCAGGGACAGGGGAGCCTGGTGGGCTGCCATCTATGGGGTCGTACAGAGTTGGACACGACTGAAGCGACTTAGCAGCAGCAGCAGCAGAATTAGTTGAGGCTATGACTACTTCCAATTTGAATTATTGCAACAACCTTCTAATCAATTTCTTTACATCCAGATTTACCTTCAAGTTTTCCCATACTGCATCTAGTGCAGTCTTTCTAAAATTCAGATCTCATGAAATGATGCTCCTATCTAAAACCCTCCAGCAGGTCACTACTGTACTATGTTTGTCTGTTAGTTGCTCAGTTGTGTCCGACTGTATGCACCCCCATGGACTGTAGCCTGCCATGCTCCTCCATCCATGTGATTTCTCAGGCAAGAATACTGGGGTGGCTAGCCATTTCCTTCTCCAGGGCATCTTCCCAATCCAAGGATCAAACCCAGGTCGCCTGCATTGCAGGCAGACTCTTTACAGTCTGAGCCACCAGGGAAGCCTGTACTATGTCATTTATCAAAGTGTGGTCCTTAGAACACCTTTGGCTAGAATCACTTGGAGGGGATATTACAAATACAAATTCCTAGGCCCGACGGAAGACTTAGAATCTCTGGGAACATAATCCTGAAGTTTGCATTTTTGACTTGTATATTTAGAAAGTGGCTTTTATACCCAAATTTTAGTGTGAATGCTAATCTGTAAAATAAATCTAAACTCCTTTTCAGAGTGTATAAGGCTGTTTAGCATTTGACTTCTATCACCTTTTAAATTTTTTTGTGCTACCACTACCATCTTTGCTTTGGGAAACATGTTTCCTAATAAGCCATCTCATATTTCTTTGTCTTTGAATATGCTAATTCCTTGGTTTGGAGTATTTTTCTCTTCAACTCTCTTTAAGTTCATGAAAACCATTTTAGCCTTCAAAATCTTATTACTTTCACTCTCTGTCTTTAATGTAGATACACACACACACACAAAT
>SJYC01059321.1:0-28795 GCA_006408675.1 Madoqua kirkii
GAGGGGAAAAATACAATATTGTTCTCCCAGGGAAGAGCAATGCCCAATTTAGTTACTGCTGGATGGATGGCATGATTCGTAGGCATAGGAGATCTATCATCTTCAGCTTTTCTATCTAGCCAAGATCAGACTGTGGTAATAAGTCTAAGGAGCAGCATTTCAACTCCAGCTGTGGATCCAATTTCCACTTATATGATTTAACCTGGAAATTACCAGTGACAATCGCAGAGGAAACATGAACAGCTGATTTGGGAGGTACAGTGGGAGAAGCCGGCTCAGCCTTGTAAGAAAAAAAGACAAATGATATACATGGCAAACTGGGAAAAAGGACATCTTTGAGGAAATGAAATGTGATATACAGTCATTCCAACTGTGAAGCCACCAAACAGCCTATTAAGGAATGAGTGGCTTGATGGGATTATAGGTAAGATAAGTGAAATTAAAGAACATCGCATGCATTTGGGAGCTTTGATTGAGAGGTAGTGAGAGGTCTAAGCAGCAGGAGGAAATGAAGACTGGATCATACTTTGAATAAAAAAAATAAAAGGAAAACAAAGGGAGTACATGGGGGAAAAGTCTATTTAATTGGGGTGCAGAAATAGGGGGAAATTAGTCTCCAGCTCTAAAATATATAAAGGCTGAGAATTATAAAAAGTGTAATGAAAACTCAAAAAGTGTCAGCATCTTTAGTTATAGGCATCCCATGTGTTCAATAAACATTGTTAAAATCCTAAGAGCCAGGTATTGTGCACATCTATAGATTAAAGATATCATCTCTTCCCTGCAAGAGATTAAGATTGGGGCACAGAAAAGGCAGCTGAAAAATACAGGAACAAATGTGTAATAGGAATCAGTATTTCCAGGAAAACTACCGTCTTTTCATTTTAAGAACAAGAACCCCTCCTTAATTGACCTTCCATATACTCTGCCACTCAGTCTTCACACACCCTGTGAGCTAGGCATTGCTGTCCCCCATTGCACTGGCAACAAAACCGAGGACCTGAGATATTTACACATATCACAGAGACAAAGATCAAAGAAGCTGGGGTTTGAATCCAGCATTTGCTCCCAAACTGCTTCCACAGCAACATATCATCTCTGTGGGTATTTAATCAAAACAATGCCTGGAAAATCTATGAAATACACAGGCTCCTCCTTTCTTATAACTTATATCCCACTGAAGTGACCACATTCTTCTCTGAGAACAAATGGCTTTCAAATCTTTCCTGGTAGGATTAGAAATGTGTTGAAAAGTTGGGTATCTGGGGGAAAAAAAACATGTTTTATTTTTTTCAAAGGATTTGAATGTTAACATGTGCTTCCTTGCAGCCTTAGGTTGAAAATGATTAATAATTTTTAAAAAATCTCCAAAAAACAATGAAGTCAAGGAACAAACAACAAGGGAAGGAGGGAGGTGTCTGAGGTCAGAAAAGTAGTCTCTAGAAACTCGCCACAGACATACACAAATAGCACAGGGGTAAAGCACAGGATCTGCCATCCGGAACCAGGCCTAGGCGGCACAATGGCGAGCCCCTGTTTGTTTCAGCACAGTAGCATCTAAAGACTCCCCAGCAGTGGTCAGCTGTTCTGGGTCTATTATCTGCAGCAATTTTCTCCAATCAGAAGGCTGCTGACAGAGCTGGAGCTCAGAGGGAACGGCTCACAGCCCAGCGCCTGGCCGCAACACTAGGAGGCAGCAAAGTACCTGGTAAGGGAACTCTCTTCAATTAACTGTAGTTCCCAGAACTACTTACGATTTGGTGAACATGTGTCCTGCTGCTGAGCTTGGAAATACAGTAAAGAACCAAAAATCATAGCCTTGACCACTTAAGGTGTACGGTCTCATGAAGGATATAAGCAGTGATTTTTTAAAGGGAAGTGGAGAGTGTTCCAAGATGGTGACGCTGAGAGTACGGTTTAGGAAACAAAGACCAAATCAGGCTACTTAGCTGAGGAAAACTTGACGGAATAAGTGGACTTTGAGACCACTGAAATGAGAAAAGGGATGGCCTTTGCTGAACAACAAGCATCTCCATGGCAAAATGGGCCTAGGAAAGATGGAGGTGGGGGAGATGGCATTGCAAAGATATCAGACCAACGCAGAGAGGTGTATCTATCACCTAACAGCCTGGGACTACAGGTTCACAATTGCCACTTAACCTGACTCTAGTGATAACTGCGTTAAAGGCAGTGCTTTGTTTATCCCTATTAAACAGAATCTCAGAAATAAGTGATTCCTCTAACAAGCAGGAGTCCCAACCAAAAATTAAACGATCATTCACAACTTTCTCTCTTCAAGTGTCTCCAGGGGTCAGATGCAAGTGAGACAAAGAAAGACATTTTCCCTGAACTCAAGGAACACACAGCTTGGTGGTGGGGAACACAGGCAAATTCATCAGGAATTTTAATCTACTACAATGTCTCATGGCAACAATTTGGTCAGGGTCTTGGTTTATAAAAGACTGTGTGGTACTTGAAATGAGTCTTGAAAAATAAACAGAAGACAAGCCATAGACTGGGAGAAAATACTGGAAAAGATACAACTGATGAGGGGCTATCATTCAAAGCACACAAAAACTTTTAAAACTTAAGAAAATAAATAATCTAATAAAAAATGAACCAAAAAACCTTAAGGGATACCTCACCAAAAAAGACATACCTATAGCAAACACGCATATGAAAAGACGCTCTACATCGTATGTCATCAAGGTTACAAATTAAAACAATAATAAGATACTACTACACCTATTGTAGGGCTTCTCTAGTGGTTCAGACAGTAAACAATCTGCCCGCAATGTGGGAAACCCAGATTTGATCCCTGGGTTGGGAAGATCCTCTGGAGAAGGGCTTGGCTACCACTCCAATATTCTTGCCTGGAGAATCCTATGGACAGAGGAGCCTGGTGGCCTACAGTCCATGGGGTTGCAGAGTCAGACATGACTGAATGACGAACACTTTCATTTTTTACATCTATTAAATGACCAACATCCAGAACACAGACAAAACCAAATGTCAGCCAGGATGTAGAGCAATAGGAAATTTCTATACATTTCTGGCACAAATACAACATGGTAAAGCCACTTTGGAGGTCAGTTTGGCAATTTCTTGCAAAATATGCTCTCTTCATACAATCTAGCATAATGCATACTAACCCAAAGCAGTTGAATACATGCCCACACAAAAACCTGCATGTAAATATTTACAGCAGTTTTTTCATAATTGCTAAAAATTAAAAGCAACCAAGATATCCTTCAGTAGTTAATGTATGAATAATCTGTGATACAACCAGACAATGAAATATTATTCAGTACTAAAAAGAAATGATCTATCAAGCCATGAAAAGATGAGGAGGATACTTACATGTTTATTACTGTATGAAAGAAGCCAATGTGGAATGACTACACACTATATGATTCCACCCCTGTGAAACTCTGGAAAAGGCAAAACTAGAGACACTCACACACACACACACACACACACACACACACACACACACAAGTGTATTCCAGGGATTACTGGGGCATGCATGCATGCATGCTAAGTCACTTCAGTGGTGTCCGACTCTGCAACGCTATGAACTGTAGCCTGCCAGGCTCCTCTGTCCTTGGGATTCTCTAGACAAGAATACTGTAATGGATTGCTATGCCTTCCTCCAGGGGATATTCCTGACCCAGGGATGGAACCTGTGTCTCTCATGTCTCCTGATTTGTCAGGCAGGTTCTCTACCACTAGTACTGAGAGGATAACAGGCAGGAAGTCCAAGAGTTTCCTAATGGAGGAAATAGCCTGCAAGTGTCAGACATTTTTATCTCTCTTAAGTGGCAGGAGGGAACAAACTAGTGATATTTTTTCCTTCTCTATACAAATTTAAAAGGCAATTTCTCTTAAAATTCTGTGTTGCCTTACTGACTCCCCGTTTCATTTGAAGTTAACCATTGCCTTTTTCTTATGGAAATGTTTATTTTAAGCTGTGCTAATGTACTATGCAGTTCAGTTCAGTTCAGTCACTCAGTCGTGTCCAACTCTTTGCGACCCCATGAATCGCAGCACGCCAGGACTCCCTGTTCATCATCATCTCTCAGAGTTCACTAAGACTCGAGTCCATCGAGTCAGTGATGCCATCCAGCTATCTCATCCTCGGTCGTCCTCTTCTCCTCCTGCCCTCAACCCCTCCCAGCATCAGAGTCTTTTCCAATGAATCAACTCTTCGCATCAGGTGGCCAAAGTACTGGAGTTTCAGCTTTAGCATCATTTCTTCCAAAGAAATCCCAGGGCTGATCTCCTTCAGAATGGACTGGTTGCATCTCCTTGCAGTCCAAGGGACTCACAAGAGTCTTCTCCAACACCACAGATCAAAAGCATCAATTCTTTGGCTCTCAGCCTTCTTCACAGTCCAACCCTCACATCCATACATGACCACAGGAGAAACCATAGCCTTGACTAGGTGGGCCTTAGTCAACAAAGTAATGTCTCTGCTTTTGAATATGCTGTCTAGGTTGGTCATAACTTTTCTTCCAAGGAGTAAGCGTCTTCTAATTTCATGGCTGCAGTCACTATCTGCAGTGATTTTGGAGCCCCCCAAAATAAAGTCTGACACTGTTTCCACTGTTTCCCCATCTATTTCCCATGAAGTGATGGAACCAGATGCCATGATCTTCGTTTTCTGAATGTTGAGCTTTAAGCCAACTTTTTCACTCTCCGCTTTCACCTTAATCAAGAGGCCCTTTAGCTCCTCTTCACTTTCTGCCATAAGGGTGGTGTCATCTGCATATCTGAGGTTATTGATATTTCTCTCAGCAACCTTGATTCCAGTTTGTGTTTCTTCCAGTCCAACGTTTCTCATGATGTACTCTGCATAGAAGTTAAATAAGCAGGGTGACAATATACAGCCTTGACGTACTCCTTTTCCTATTTGGGACCAGCCTATTGTTCCATGTCCAGTTCTAACTGTTGCTTCCTGATTTGCATACAGATTTCTCAAGAAGCAGGTTGAGAATTTCTCAATACCAGGTGGTCTGGTATTCCCATCTTTCAGAATTTTCCAGTTTATTGTGATCCACACAGTCAAAGGCTTTGGCATAGTCAATAAAGCAGAAATAGATGTTTTCCTGGAACTCTCTTGCTTTTTTGATGATCCAAAGGATGTTGGCAATTTGATCTCTTGTTCCTCTGCCTTTTCTAAAACCAGCTTGAACATCAGGGAGTTCACAGTTTAGGGATTGCTGAAGCCTGGCTTGGAGAATTTTGAGCATTACTTTACAAGCATGTGAGATGAGTGCAATTGTGCAGTAGTTTGAGCATTCTTTGACATTGTCTTTTTTTGGAATTGAAAGGAAAACTGACCTTTTCCAGTCCTGTGGCCACGGCTGAGTTTTCCAAATTTGCTGGCATATTGAGTGCAGCACTTTCACAGCATCATCTTTCAGGATTTGAAATAGCTCACCAGAGGTGATGGAATTCCAGTTGAGCTGTTTCAATGTACTACGCATTTACCCCAAATTCTGTCTTCAAGTCGGTTCCACCTTTTGGGCTCAGAACCTACTTGATAAACCAGTATGTTATACTCCAATATTGTTCCTCTAATCTATGTAAATGACACTATTTGTATGGTGATCTGCCCTTCAAGATTCAAGTTAATCCTTTTGTGGCCCAAGATAAACCCTTTGGAGCCAAGATTACCCCAAAATACATTTTATGAATGAGAGGCATGGTGCCATTCTAAGTTTTGAGACATTCCTTTCTTTCATTAACAGACTACTGGTGACTACATAACATCCAGTTAAAGACTAGCAGGGGGGTACTCTTTCTGCCCCCTTCTGATGCCTATGTCAGCAGCTTTCTTTATCTCCTTTATACTTTAATAAAACATTGTTACACAAAAGCTCTGAGGGGCCAAGCCACATCTCTGGCCCCGGATTGAATTCTTCTCCTCCAGGGGCCAAAAATCACGGCATTGTAATTCAACAACAACCTTTCAGTACCACGGTTAGTGGGCAGAGCAGGATAAACAGGCAGAGCACAGAGGACTTTAAGGGCAGTAAAATCTTTTGTAGGATACTTTTGGATTGGCCAAAAATTTCTTTTGGGTTTTCCTGTAGGATGTTATGGAAAAATTTGAATGAACTTTCTGGCCAACACAATATAATGATGGATATATATCATTACATTATATATTTATCCACATCCATAAAACGTGTAAAACCAAGAGTGAACTCTAAAGTAAACATAGACCTCAGATCATAAGAATATCAATGTGAGTTTCCCAGGTGGTGCTGGTGGTAAAGAACCCTCCTGCCAATGCAGGAGATGTAAGAGACACAGATTCAATCCCTGGGTAGGAAAGATCCCCTGGAGGAGGGCATGGCAACTCACTCCAGTATTCTTGCCTAGAGAATCCCATGGAGAGAGCAGCCTGGCAGGCTCCAGTCCATAGGGTCGCAAAGAGTCAGATACAATTGAAGTGACATAGCAGGCAACGTAGGTGGGGATGCTGATAATGGAGGAGACTCTGCATGTCTGGAGGCGGAGGCATATGGAAATCAGTACCTCTGCTTCATTCTGTTGTGGATCTAAAACTATCCTAAAAATAAAGTCTATTAAAAATAAGAAATAAATGGAAGATATACAAATAAGGAAAGAGCAGGGCTGCTTCAGGATGAGGAAATCACCTGCATATAACCCTAGAGGTGAGAAGGACCTGGCTGATCCAGGAGCAGGTCCTATAGGCTAAGGGCAGAGACTGAAATCAGGTGTCTCGTCTAAGTCTTATTAGCTGTAAGACCTTAGAAGAGTTATTTAACCTCTCTGGCCTCAGTTTTCTCATCTGAAAAATAAGGACAATAATAACACATGTCTCCTGGGGTGGTTACGAGCATTAAATGAGGCAACATTTGTAAGAAACTTAGGATGGTACCTGGCATATACATAATGAGGTTTGACTGGAGTCTAAAAAACAAGTCTGATCATGGGTTTCCTTGTGTGTTATGCTAAAGAACCTGCAATTTGTCTTCAGAATGGGGCAGGGATGTTTAATCTCTAGACAGCAAAATCTCTGAACAAGCATTTTAGAAAGCTGGAAGTGGAAACTTGGAGTAATTTAAGTGGGCAATGGGGAAGGCCAGAAACTAAGACAATAACAGTTGAAAAGGACAGAATGCAGTAAGTCTGAAAGATATTGAGAGTGGAATATACAGAAGAGGTGACTGAATGAATAAAGGCAGAGATTTTCTCCAGCTTTTAGGTTTGGTGATGTGATCATTTCTAAAAGAAGTCAAATGTTTTCCTGTGATCCTTGGCCTTCCCTTCCACTCCTCACCACTCCCTGACTGCTTTCCTGCTGGTACGATGAGAACTGTCCAGGATATTATCTCTAATTGGCCCTCTCAGCTCTAAGAACCTTTGTGTAGCATGAGTGATTTCAACACAGGAATGAATCCAGTTTTCTCTTGGACCAGAATCACGGTAGCCAGACTTGCCCTCTCACTTCCTGGTCATACAGACTCATTTTCAATGTTTTGCTAGAAATGAGACTTTAAAGTAGATGTCTCTTCCCAAGCTGACACATGAAGTACCTAGAGACGGGGCAAAAGCGTTGCTCACAGCTTCATCCCACGCTGTGGATCCCCTCCTTGTCAGGAAGAATCAGTGAGTGAATCTGGGCCAACAAGAATGATTTGTTCCCCACTGCCGAATCCATCCACCCTTTTTATGCATGTGTACATTGCTAAGTGAATGCTACGGGGAGGCCAAAAAAATGATCCAAATGAGAACTTAATGCATTCCCAATCCTTCTCCTTCCGCTGCTAACACGAGATATTAGTCAGTGAGAAAATTAAACGTTACTTGGTTTGATTTATGTTTCTATATTTTAATGTTCTTCTGCTTAATAGCTATTCCCCTGCCCCCTTTTAAAGCCACATATCAAAGTATTTTGGACACATCTGTCTTTAACTAAAGCTAAACAAGACACTACACACTGCAACTTCCCTCTCTTAGAGTCACCTCTTACGCATGTGCCACAGGAGAAATGAGTTCAGTCTTTCTGCATTCCATTATGAAAACATGGTACCGCGGAATGGTCAGGCACAGAGAGAAGCAATGTCATTTCCTCCTATATCTTGGGAGTCACTGCACTCACAAGTCCCAGAATTCAAACACATCACAGCTATCCATTTTATGCTTTCAGCAGCACTTGAAACACAGCTCCAGAAGGGAAGTAGGTAATGAGAAACAACCCACTACTTCAGAGATTCAACAAACTAGAACCTCCAGCCTTGTTTCATGAAAGGAAGTATGTGTATGAAAGCAGTTTCTTGGGACTTCCCTGGTCATCCAGTGGTTATGACTCCAAGGTCTCACTGGAGAGGGCCTGGGTTCGATCTCTGGTTGGGGAACAAAGATCCCATAAGTCATGTGGTGTGGCTACAAAGTAAATACAGTTAAGAAAAAGAAAGAAAGCAATTTATTGATCCTCACAGTAAGCCTACTATTAGTCTTCTCATCTCAAAGACGAGTAAGGGGAGGATTAGAAGTAAGTGGCCTGTTCAGTTTTCTGATGGAAATATGTCAGGGCCAAGATTAGAACCCCCAAAATTCCCACCACCTTGATCTCTGTATTACTGAATAGCAGGTATGTCAGTGGAATGTTGGCTTGTATCTTATAAAACATCACCACTTCTGAGCATGGTGGTGTGACAGAATCAAGAATGTGGCAAGACTTTCCTCAGGCTACAAACCCCATAACATGAGTTCTTACTTGTCCTGGCTTCTCCAGACAGATAAAACATGCAAAAGTGGATAATAAAGACCTCTGCCTGGATTCAACAGTACTTCACAATTATAGTATTTCATACATTTTATCTCATGTAATCCTTAGAGCAATTTACTGAAGTCCAGCTAGGTGTTCTCATTTGCCCTCATCTCACCTCCCCTGCCACCCAGCTTTGGCCCTGGGAGACCAGTCTCTAGACCACATCGCAGTGCTCCCTGCAGTGTGGATTCTGGTCTGTGTCTGCAAGAGGAAGACCCCAACAGGAGATAAGGGGATAGGAGGAGAGAAGGAGTCAGTGCAAGTGGTCACCAGCTCCTTTGCCCAGCTGACTGAGCATGACTATCTGTGCCTCTCCCAAAGAGGTGACATCTTCTGTCCAGAGGCCCACTTCTAGCCCCTTCAATGGGAAACAAACAACCCCTAAAGGTTAGTATCTTTGTTATCTATGTATGTATCAAACTCACGTGCATATATCTGTATATTTATATGTAGTAGTTGTAGTGAAATTCACTTGGTACGCGGAATGGTCAGGCACAGAGAGAAGCAATGTCATTTCCTCCTATATCTTGGGAGTCACTGCACTCACAAGTCCCAGAATTCAAACACATCACAGCTATCCATTTTATGCTTTCAGCAGCACTTGAAACACAGCTCCAGAAGGGAAGTAGGTAATGAGAAACAACCCACTACTTCAGAGATTCAACAAACTAGAACCTCCAGCCTTGTTTCATGAAAGGAAGTATGTGTATGAAAGCAGTTTCTTGGGACTTCCCTGGTCATCCAGTGGTTATGACTCCAAGGTCTCACTGGAGAGGGCCTGGGTTCGATCTCTGGTTGGGGAACAAAGATCCCATAAGTCATGTGGTGTGGCTACAAAGTAAATACAGTTAAGAAAAAAGAAAGAAAGCAATTTATTGATCCTCACAGTAAGCCTACTATTAGTCTTCTCATCTCAAAGACGAGTAAGGGGAGGATTAGAAGTAAGTGGCCTGTTCAGTTTTCTGATGGAAATATGTCAGGGCCAAGATTAGAACCCCCAAAATTCCCACCACCTTGATCTCTGTATTACTGAATAGCAGGTATGTCAGTGGAATGTTGGCTTGTATCTTATAAAACATCACCACTTCTGAGCATGGTGGTGTGACAGAATCAAGAATGTGGCAAGACTTTCCTCAGGCTACAAACCCCATAACATGAGTTCTTACTTGTCCTGGCTTCTCCAGACAGATAAAACATGCAAAAGTGGATAATAAAGACCTCTGCCTGGATTCAACAGTACTTCACAATTATAGTATTTCATACATTTTATCTCATGTAATCCTTAGAGCAATTTACTGAAGTCCAGCTAGGTGTTCTCATTTGCCCTCATCTCACCTCCCCTGCCACCCAGCTTTGGCCCTGGGAGACCAGTCTCTAGACCACATCGCAGTGCTCCCTGCAGTGTGGATTCTGGTCTGTGTCTGCAAGAGGAAGACCCCAACAGGAGATAAGGGGATAGGAGGAGAGAAGGAGTCAGTGCAAGTGGTCACCAGCTCCTTTGCCCAGCTGACTGAGCATGACTATCTGTGCCTCTCCCAAAGAGGTGACATCTTCTGTCCAGAGGCCCACTTCTAGCCCCTTCAATGGGAAACAAACAACCCCTAAAGGTTAGTATCTTTGTTATCTATGTATGTATCAAACTCACGTGCATATATCTGTATATTTATATGTAGTAGTTGTAGTGAAATTCACTTGGTTGTGTCCGACTCTTTGTTACCCCATGAACTCCTGCCAGGGTTCTCTGTCCATGGAATTCCCCAGGCAAGAATACTGGAGTGGGTAGCCATTTCCTTCTCCAGGGGATCTTCCTGACCCAGGGATTGAACCTGGGTCTCCCGCATTGAAGGCAGATTCTTTATTGTCTGAACGACCAGAGAAGCCCCCATATTTATATTTTATGTGTACATAAGAGTGCGCGTGTATGTATACATGTACTCATAAACATGTGCACATGTGCATAGGTGCATGCTCAGTTGCTCAGTCATGTCTGACTCTTTGGGACCTAATGGACTGTAGCCGATCAGGCTTCTATTTTCATGTAATTTTCCAGGAGAGAATACAGGAATGGATTGACATTTTCTACTCCAGGGGATCTTCCTGACCCAGGGATCAAACCTGTGTCTCTTGGGTCTCTTGCACTGGCAGGAGGATTCTTTACTACAACACCACCTGGAAAGCCCCACGTGTACCAATGTGTACTCATAAACACCAACCCTCACACACTACTAGTGCTTTTTTTTTTATTGAATCAGAATCTTGACTGATACACAGAGGATCAATTGGCTAAGGAACTTTCCCAAAGTCACAGTCAGAGTCAGCTACAAAGTTGGTAAAGTCCAATGAAAAATGAAAATGCAGATCCCTTTTTCAAAAAGTACAGGGGGAAAGCTATTTCCTTTCTTCTGTGGTCTCTTTCTTGACCTGTCTCAGTGTTTACTTTTACTATTTAATGTCACAATCTCTGGGTGTAGGTGCAAACCCTCAAGGAACCTGAGGCTCAGCTGCAGAGCTGGCACACCAGGCATATCCTTTTAATATCAGTTTTCCCCCCACCTGCCTCAGGGACATTGAGGTAGCAATCACAGCATTGGAGCAGAGAAGTAGCAAACTAGTACCATGGGGAGGTAGGAAGTGGCAAGAGGCTAGAAGGCCAGCAAGTCACAGAGTTTACTTACAAAACACAAATCCAAAGATAAAATGATGAAGAATTCCAAGATGGCAACTACAGGGCAAAAATCCCAAGAGGAGGGTGCCCTTGGGATGAAGCTCTGCACTCCTGTAGACCCAAGATCCTGGCCCCCCACACAGATAGTATCTGATGGACTCAGAACTTGCAGCACATCTGAATCTTAAACCCAAACCCATGCCTATCCCGTGGAATCACATTGCCTTCGAAAGCCAACAGAGGATGTCTCAATGTAATGTGAGTGTAAGGATAAGAATGAGCAAGCACCCCAAAAGATCCCATTCTTAATTTCTCAATCCTAGAACCTACTTACATCTCCATTTTGTTAGCCAAGGAATGATAATATTCAGTTTTCCTTTATAATTTAGAAACTGAAATTGATCCAGGCAACATTTCTAATGATGTTTCTACTTCTCGTCTCAGCATCAGATGCACACTGAGCCTCCACTAAGTGTACAAGCCAAGCAGAGGCAGCAAATTTTAGAGATACAGAGTTACCAACCACTTTAAAATTGAATCATGTACTTGACCGCTCTTGCTGGAGGTGGAAGCACTGGTGAAGGGAAAATTCAAAATCAACAGACTGGAAAAACATTTCAGTGCTTTAGGCACGGTGCAGAGAGATTGACTGAGAGGGTCTTTGGCTGATGGGTAACGGTAATTCTTTCTCTCGTGAATAGAAACAGAACTCCTCCCCAGGAAAGAAAGAAAGACCACCAATGTGAATTTGCAAGCCATGGGTACTTCCCAAGGTAGAATTTCATTTGGAGTTTTTCATACATAACACAAGGCTCAGGTGTCCAGGTAATGAAATGGCAGCACAGGAACAAAACATTTATCAAGACTCTTGCATGTGTAAGATTTGCCCCATGGGTTGAAGTACAAAGAAATTCAAGATGGGACTGAGTTTTCTTGCAGGTGAGACCAGAACTATTTCACAGAAATAAACAGCAGCTGTGCTTCACATGTTTTGAATGATAAATGAATGCTAGGAGAGGCTGAAGAAGAGAAAATGTACTTCACAGAGTACGAAAAAGTTGAAACTTTTTTTTTCTGCAACAAGAATGAAGAGTCACATAAATGAATGCATCTCCTTGCCAAGAGATCACACAGAAAACCTTTAAAAATATATATCTATGTTTCCTGCACTCAATCAGTTAATAAGAATAAGATATATCTTGGTGGCTCAGATAGTAAAAAATCTTCCTGTAATGTGGAGATCCTGGTTCAATCCCCGGGTTGGGAAGATCCCTGGATAAGGGAATGGCTACCCACTCCAGTATTCTTGCCTGGAGAATTCAATGGACAGAGAAGCCTGGCAGGTTATATAGTCCATGGGATTGCCAAGAGTTGGATATAATTGAGTGACCAACACTTTCACTTTACTTTTCAAGACAGTTTAGGGCATTTGCTGTTGATCTCAATGAACCCAGCTTTTTCTCAATGATTTCCATCATGGGTGTGTGGGGGTGGGGGGTATACCAGCCAGGTGGAACTCAGGGCTCTCTCTGTTGGTAAATACCTGTAATGATTGAGTTGCCTTAAAACCTGAGGCTGAATATTTTCTTACCTGGTTCCAGAATGGAAGTCTATTGTAGACTAATTCAAGTGGGCATTCCAGGAGACAAGGAGCCATGAAACCAGACATCCAGCTGAGTGAATCTAGACCAGTGCTATGCATTGAAAATAAACTGTGAGCCACATGTTTAAACGTTTTTAGTAGCCAGATTTTAAAAAGTTAAAATAAAAGGTTGGAATTAATTTTATAATATATTTCAACTTATATCTGAACTACTATCATTTTAACATGTAATAAAATTGTTGAATTATTAACATTTTTCATTATTTTTATTAAGCCTTCAAAATCCAGTGTATAATTTATATTTCACAGCACATCTGAGTTCAGACAGGTCACATTTCAAGGGCTCAATAGCCACATTTGGTTAGGAGCTGTCAAACTGAACAATATAGGTTAAATTCTTTCTTAAGCATTAAAGTCTATGCTATCAATCAATAAGAACTTGGGCAGTTTCTCCTCTGCTTCATCAATAGATTCCAAGGTGGCTCTTTGTGTCTGGAAGCTTGTGAAGAAGAAAGAATTATTTTTTTCTCATCTGATCAGTGACCTGGCCAGTACAATACATATACTTTTTAATGTGATGAATAAGTGAATGAATGAACAAACGAATGACTAAGTGTCACTGTGAATTACTTACCAGCAAGACTGAGGGGGACTAAAAAAGCAGGACAGTAGAGAAGAAACCTGCAGTGTCAAAGTTCAAACTGGTGTTCAAGACAATTCACATTTTATTTCTTATCCCTGGTATTAACCCTATACATTTCCTAATGAATCCTATAATAAAAGCTAATAAAAGCTAATCTCATAAAGGAATCCCTCTGTACAAAAAAAATAAAAGAGGCTTATAACAATCACCAAATTACACACACATACACACACACACACATTGAGAGATTCTCAATACACACTAGCACTATGAGGAAGAAAGCTGAAAGAATTTCTTTACGGCAAGCCTTTGGAGAGACTTTAACACACTGATATTTAATCGTTCTCATCCTCTACCATGTCTGTCCACATAAATGGCGGGCTTGCTGAGGCCAAAGACAAACACAGTCTTTGTTCTTTTGTAACCATCACATGACCTTTTTTTCTGGCCTGAACTCTTTCCCCTACAATCCATTCACCAAATACAGTTAGTGTGGCCTTTTACAAAACAATCCGGTCACATTGGTTGTTGTTGCTTCGTCTCTAAGCCATGCCCAGCTCTTTTGTAATCGTATGGACTGTAGCCCGCCAGGCTCCTCTGTCCATGGGATTCTCCAGGCAAGGATACTGGGGTGAGATGCTATTTCCTTCTCCGCCAGTCACACTACTACATTGCCAAAAACCTTCTGAAAATCCTTCTCATGCTTGAATGAAACAGAAGCTCCTTCCTCTAATTCTCTCACTATGTGGTTCTACATGATCTGGTCACTATCAATCACCTAAAGCTTGATGTCCTGCCTCAGGAGTCTGCAAACTATGGTTCTGTATCTGATCCAGTGTGTTTTGTGAATAAGGTTTTATCTAAACACAACCACACCCGACTTTAAGTTCTGTGTCTACTTTGGCTTCAGTGACAAAGTTGAGTAGTTGCCAGAAACACAAGTATGGCCCATAGACCCTCACCTATTCACTGTCTGG
Source organism: Madoqua kirkii (assembly GCA_006408675.1). Classification (NCBI taxonomy): domain Eukaryota; kingdom Metazoa; phylum Chordata; class Mammalia; order Artiodactyla; family Bovidae; genus Madoqua; species Madoqua kirkii. The sequence goes on from SJYC01059321.1 coordinate 14,698, forward strand.
TCCTTTACAGAAAAGTTTGCCAAGTCCTGGCACACCCATTCACCTCTGTCTACTGCCTTCTTTCTATTCTGACTTTCTTTCTGAACTTGAAGCATATCACTCTTTTCACTACAGGTTTTTTGTTTGTTTGTTTGTTTGTTTGTTTGTTTGTTGTATCCATTCTCTCCTCTGCCTGGGAGACTGACCACTTATTGTATGGCTGGTTTCTTTGATTTCTCAGGTCTCAGCTCAGTTCCCTCCCCTCACTGTCCAATCTAACATAGCTCTTCTCATCTCCAGTTACTCTCCCTCCCATTCCCATGTGGCTTGTTGCTGATTCTTCCTGGTACTGATCACTCCCTGAAATTTCCTTACAGATATCTTTACACTTTCATTATCTGTCTCCCTTAACAGACTGTACATCCCAAAGCGGCACTGTCCACAGCTTTCACTGTTGTAATATCAGAATCTAGAACTCTGCACAGCCCATAGTAGCTACTCAACACATACTTCTGGAATAAAAGTTATGGAATAAGTCAGTCTATACCTGGCCTGACATATAGCCCCAAGAAAAGAATTCAATTGACTCAATCTGACTGGGTGCATGATTTTTTTAAAGACCATTTAGGACAAACTTCTCATTTTATGGATGAAGAAAAGGAGGAGTGAAGATAGGACGTATTTGGGTTGAATTCAGGTTGATGCTTATCTCAGGCTCAGGTTGCCTCGCCGTCTGATCTGACACTACCATGAATGACTGTCTACATGGAGCTTGATTTATAGAAGACTTTCCCAAGGATTCCATTGACTAATAACCTTTGGAAGATCACAAAGCTAAGTTAAATCATTTCTACACTGAGAATTTCTCAGATCCTTCACTAAACTTTTATCAGAGAAGTTACAAAAATGGAATGTTTTATACAGACCTTCCTAAACTAGTTTGAATACTTCTTATCAGAAAAATACTATATTTTACTGTGATTAGTCTATACTCTGTTCAAGCTTGTTTAGAAAATGCTACAAAGAGAAACTATTAGCAGTGTTACCTTCCTCAAATCTCTCTTATGCTCCTATAGCATTCAACCACCCCTAGCATCTTTAGCTTTATGCTTTATCAACAATTATGCTATATTGAAATTATCTGTTTTGGATCCTATACCAGTTTATAAGCTTTTGGGAGCAAGAAACATACTCGATTCATCTCTGACTTCCCAATGATTAATACTGCCAAAAAATTAATTTTTTAAAAAATAAGTGTATCTTGATTCTTTCCACCACAAGACTTTTGCCCTGGCTTGGAAAATTCTTTCCCCAAATGGGTTTCTGGCTCACTTTTTTACCTCCTTCAAATCTTGACTCATCTGCCATTTCTCAATAGTCTTTACACTGACCACCTTTTCTAACACTGTAAGCCTCTCCACTTGAACTTTTTAATCTCTGTCACTCTGTTTTAGTTTTTCCAAAGCACTTATCACTTTCAAACATACTATATATAGCAACGTGTACAGTATACCTATTGTCTACCCACCCCCTCGCAAGATAATAGACTCAGGAAAGGTGATGATTATTTTTTTTTTTACTTGCTACATTCACTAAAACATCTCTAGCACCTAGAATCGTTGATACTAGGTGGTTAAAATAAATCTTTTTGATTGGGAAAATGAATTTATGAATGAATGAGTGAGGCCGAAAGGAGGAAGCTACATATCAAGCTGCATCTGAGATGGGCCAGGAGACTATCAGATCCTGCTGTAATCAAAGCAGATACCAGGTGGTCTCTTCTCAATCCAGAAAGAAACTAGAGTTCAGGCAAGCCATATTCAAGAGCAGCACTGAACAAATAAAAGTTAACAACCCTTATGGGAGAGGAGTTTGCCTTGCTTAATGGCTTGGCAGAAGAGTGAGCAGGGGGAGTGTTTGAAGAGATTTGAGACCTTATCTTTTGTAGACGCTCTGCTCCAACAGCCCACAGGAGCCATGAGCAATATTTCCAAAGGACAGAAAAAAAAAAAAAATATATATATATATAGTACTATTCAACTACTAAGAGGCAGAGTGAAGCACCAGTGTGAAAAGAAAAAAATTACAGTCCTCTCAACTAATTTCTAAGAAGAAATAAATCTACTTTGAAAGAAATGGAGTAAGTTACCTTTTACCTCAGGCTATCTTCTACGTATTTGTCAACTTTGGCTCAGGGGCTCAGGGAGATTGAGGATGCTATCAATATGGGGTTTGACTGGGCTTCAGAATAATAGAAATAAGCTACCTTACAAAAGCTTTAGATGAGATTTGTAGTTAATACTGAAACAAAATGGCACCAAGCCAAAAAAAAATAAAATACAAGAGGAGCTATGTGATTTAAGTTAATTCTTTTCATAAAAAAATAATAGAAAATAAGAACTTTGTTTTCCTAACAAATGGATTTAAACAATTAGTACTGTTATTAACAGTCATGGTCTCCTTGGGTCCCATCAGGAAATGGAAAAGCCTCTAGCAGAATTAAGTTAGTCTTTGTGGTGAAAACACATTTGAAGTTTTTTATTCTATTAACTTGGAAAAGAAAACCCACTATTCTCCTGAGAAAAACCAAAGCTTATTTGAATAAAGCTGGGACTTTGTTTATTCAAGAGTTTGGGGATATTTAGTGGAACCAAAAAGACTCCTAAGAAATTTTAAAAAGCCATCCTAAGAAATGAGAGACCAGCTCCACTCTTCAAAAAATCCTCACTATCAGGATGCCTGATTTTGGAAGCATGGTGCAATTATAAGACAAAAGAAATAAAGAGACTCTCCACTTTTGAGAACTTGTGCTAAGGTTTGTTGTTTTTTTTTTACATGAGTCTCCCCATTTTTATCCTACAAGAACAAGACAGTGTTCTTTACTACTTAATAGATGAGAAAGCCGTTGCTTACTGACCGAGGTAGATAGCCAGGGGTCATGCCACTAGCAGTAAGTGGAGTCCACTGCAACTGAAGTCAGTTTGGTGCCAAAGCTCCTTTTCCTCTATGTGGAGAGATAAGAGGGCTAAAAACTGCATTCCTCAGCAATACAGAGGATGCTAGGGTGGCTGAAATCCAAAGGGTTCCATGTATTAGTAAGGTAAGACTTACATAAATCCAGGTCTAAATCTCTGAGTGCCTTAGCCAGAGCTAACTTTGTGGAAAGGCAAAGCAAACCTTCCCCAGTCATGGCTTGTGGAAAACTTGCAACCTTTTCTACCAAATAAACAGTGTAGGTGGAAATGGATAAACAGCTGGATACACATACACGTACACACACACACACACACACACACACAAGGCAGAAACTGGTTTTAAAAATCCCCCATTGGCAATCTGTTCCTTTCTTCTTTTTACACTTATATTATGTTTTTCTCACAGCAAAAATCATAGAGGAATAGCTCAGTAATTAAAGTAAAAACCATAATCTCATCACGCAAAGCAAATATTCACTTCTAGTCTTTTTCTGTGAAATTTTTTTCCAGCTTTATTGAGATATAATTCACCAACCACAAAATTTCCCCCTTTTATATAATTCACTGTTATTTATTATATGCAAAGTTGTACAACCATCACCATTATCATTTCTGGAAATTTTCATCACCCCTGAAGAAACCCTGTACCTGTTAGCAAGCCCGCATTCTTCAACTCCAAGCCCCTGCCAGCCCCTGTGAAACCACTAATTTACTTTCTATTTCTGTGAGTTTGTCGATTCTGGACATTTCCTACAAATGGAATCATATGGCCTGTGGTCTTTTGTGATGGCTACTTTCACTTAGTATGTTCATCCCTGTTGGAGCATGCATAAGTGCTACACTCCTTTCATGGCTGAGTGCTACCTCTCTGGAGGGATGGACCACATTTTCTTCTGTCTATTCACTAGCAGATGGACATTTGGGTTATCTTCATCTTTTGTTTATTATGAATAATGTTGCTATGAATATTTGTGTCCAGATTCTTTTATGGACATATTGGGAAGTGGAACTGCTGGATCATGGCAACTTTATTTTTTACCTTTTGAGGACAGTCAGACTGTTTCCCAAAGCAGCTGGACCATTTCACATGCCTACCAGCCACGTATGATGGTTCCAATTCTCTACATCCTCGCTGACATTTCTTATAGTCCATCCTTTTGATTACAGCCATCCTAGTGGGTTCTGGCAGCATGTTTATAACAAAAGGCAGCAGTTAATATACTCTGGGCAAGAGTATTCTCTGACCAACTGTAGGACACACAGACCCAATCACCATGGGAGAAAGAACAAGGATAATACTGATCGTATTCCCTGTCTACTGCCTGGACTGCCTGCCTGACAGATAAGGACACTGGTTCTCAAAATGTGGTTCCCAGACTGGCAGCACTGGCTGTATCACCAGGAAACCAGTGAGAAATGCAAAGACTCCACCCAGACACTGAGTCTGAGACTGCCAGTGGGGCCCAGGAGGCCTGTGCATAGAGTTTCTGCTCTCAATGCCAGCTTTAACCCCCTTATTGGTAATGATGAATATATACCAAATCCTTCCTCCCCTGCAAACAAGGATGACAGGGACCACAGAAAGAGCTTTCTGAAGGATTCAATCAAGCGACTCAAGTGGAAGGGTTCTGCACCTTCCAGTAATGAATGAGTGTCAGACACTGTTGGTATAAAATGTTCACAATAATTAATGTTGAATACAGAATAAATATCCAGCTGGAAGGTAAAGAGAAATTTCACAAGCACCATTCAAGGCAGTAGTAACAGAGATGTGATTTCCATCATGTGATATTTTATATGTTCCTTATCCACTCAAGGTTTTAGTAGAAAGCATGCTACCTTGCTGAGACATGGATGACACAGACCTGTCCCTGAGCAGCCACCTGAAACATAGTTATGTCTCCTTGGTACTGTGAAGTACACTGTAGATACTCACCTAACAAAGGGAGAAATACCGCTTGTCACTTCCACACACTGCCACTTAAAAACCTCTCTATACACATTGCTTACAAGCTTACAGATTTAGTTATTAGAAACGCCTCTTTGTAGCTCCATTTTTGTTACGTCCTTCAGATACTGGTCAGACTCACTGCTTCTTTCCACCTTTGCTTGCATCCAGGCTCACATCAAGCCCATGTACTCTTGCTTGGCAACACCCCTCAGGCGGTCAGGAGAGGAAGAACCCAGGGCAGAACCACTAACATCTTCAGTTCAGTTCAGTTCACTCGCTCAGTCGTGTCCGACTCCTTGCGACCCCATGAATTGCAGCACGCCAGGCCTCCCTGTCCATCACCAACTCCTGGAGTTCACTCAGACTCATGTCCATTGAGTCGGTGATGCCATCCAGCTAACACCTTACATCAGGGCAAAACGGTGCAACTCTTCCAGCTGTCCCCTGATTCCCACCCCTTAACAACCGTACTGGCTTTTACAGCATCTCTTTTCTGAGATGTCGAGGTGTCTCTGAGTAGATTCAGAACCTTCTGGTAAGTGTCTGGGATGTCCTCAGCAGTGGGTCTCTCTGCAGGCTCCTGGCCTCTTACACACCTTGTGAATATCAAACAAGTGGAATTGGACCATGTCTCTCTCTTCCACATGCCCCAGAAGGAAACTGGAGATGTCTGGAATCTTCCAGATGTTGCTGTCATTGTCATAGGTGGGCATGAGGTCGTCCTGGAAGGTCTTCCTCTCTGAAGGGCCACAGCTGCTCTGGGGCCGTGAAGTCCCCACAGAGCTCCTGCTGGCCACACTTTACCAAGGTTTAGCTGCGGTTCACCAGGGGCAAGGTGTCCAGGTCTTGAGCATGATGCTGAAGTTGGCGGTTAGCAGGTACTGGGACAGTGTCTTGGACAGGTCGCTGGAGTTGCACATGACTGGTGTGCCCAGGGGGCTGGGGTACACAAAGCCGAGGATGGCCACGGTGCCCAGGGCCAGCTGCAGCCTGTACTGCCACAGGCTGCAGTACTTGGAGAGATTCAGCAGCGCCTCCAGGTTGCCCAGGGAGCCTAAGGGATAGTACTCGGTGAGAATGATGTTATCATTCTCGCAGTAGCCCAGCAGCGTGACCACGTGCTTGCTTGCTCTGCAGAGCCTGCGGCATCCGCAGCCGGTGCAGGAGGTCGTCTCTCACCTCCAGCCTGGTGAGCCTCCACAGGGCCACCTTGCGTTCCTTTCACCCGGACAGAAACACTCTTTTCTCGGCTCCTTCCCTGACATGCTTCAGTTGCCTCACGTCTGCGCTCGGCTGCTCCGAGGGCAGCCGCGGGAAGCAGTTGGTCATCTGCCTCAAGCTGAAGTGGCCAGGGGGTGGGGGCGGGGGTGGGCAGTGGCCAGGGTCCTCCGCGGAGCGCCGGGGCAAGATGAAGAGCTTGAGGCCGAGGTAGAGGAGGACCATGGGGAACAGCAGCCCCACCGCAGAGGGCTTGTGCCTGGGCAGGGGCGGGGGCGGGGTGCTTCCTGCTCTCCTGGGGCCTGTGTCCACTGCGCTGTGCTCTGCATTCCTTCCAGCTCAGGTTTCTAGCCAGATTCCCGGGCTGTCAAGGTTGTGGCTGGCCCCACGCGCTGGTTTGAAAGCACTCCTCCTCAGGATTGCAGGCCCCCATCTTTCCAGCCCTCTCCCTCCCTGCTCCAAGGACTCCTGTGGACTTGACAATGACATTCACAACTCTGGCCTCACAGTCTCCTGAGCTTCTTCCACCAACGCCCGATTCTTAGAAGGTGACCTGGGCTTCTGCAACACTCTCCCAAGAGCTCTACCACTGCTTTCTCTTTTCCCATCCATTTCCCACAGCAAATAGGCTCTCTTTCCTTTCCTGTGGACCCCTCCCCTGCCTGCCCGCTACTGCGTCCTCCTCTCCTGTGATATTTTAAATAGCTTTCCTCTTACTCTACTGTTTCCTGTTGTTTGCTCAACACCTGACATAAGCATTTTCTTGCCATTAAAATTCTACAAGTTTAAAATATGTAAAATTTTATATTAAAAAGTGAAAACATCTTATAAACGCAATTTTAATATGTACTAACATAACATCATGTGCATGTCATTTACTTAATTCCCTATATGTAAGTATTTTAAATTGTTTTCATTTTTTTCTGATTGTAAATGACAAAGATTAATTCTTTTGACTTAAAGTTTAGAGTTCTGTAATTACTCAAATGCCTTAGGAAGGCTGGAATATAAAATCTGATGATCTATCTGTATATTGAGAGGAGGAATTTGCCATGTGTTTTCTTGAAAGTACATTTAATAAATAGGGTAGATCTGAACCAGAAGGGTGTGGAGTGCCAGGTAGCTCCAGAGTGGGCTCCCCACTGAGGGAGTGGGTGTCACTGAAGAGAGAGGATGGGCCAGCAACGCCCGCCTCCCAGTGCTGACCACCTGTCTGCACCATCACACAAACCACTGAGCAGAATACAAGCGACACAGCGCCCCAGACAGCCAGAAATCTTAAACATGGCCTGAGAGTGTAGGAGAATCCTAAGTTTTAGAAGAGGTGACTATTAGATTCCTGTATATTTAAAAATAAATAAATAAATACAGTGGTTGGGAGAAACTGTCACGAAGTATCCATTAGAAGTCATATCATCCACTAGAGAAGATATTCTCCAAATGGGCAAACTGCTCCTTTCAGAAGGTTCTGAGCTCTAATTTGAAACATTCTTGATGGATGTATTCACCTCTTAAAGACCTAGAGGAGACACAGTATTTAAAAAACCAAAGGGAATTCCCTGGTGGTCCAATGGTGAGGACTCCATGCTCTCACTCACAAGGACCCAAGTTTGATCCCTGGTCAGGGAATTAAAATTCCATAAACTGCACAGCAGGGCCAAGGGCAAAAAAAGCACAAAACAAAACAGATTGAGGTTAATTTGTGACTGAGAGGGTTTGTTATTTTCAGGAGCAAAGGTTTGAGGACAGCCCACAGCATTTTCTGAAGATGGGATTAAGAATAGATTACACATTTATTCACACACACACACACAGAGAATAGATGGCACAATACAATTTTATATCTGGTTTTAGAAGTGGGGAAGCAGGTGGAAACGGAGACAGAGACAAGGGGAAAGATGCCCTTTCACAGAACTGTACTATAACCAAGTGTTTGTGACCCTCTCAGTTTCTGTGCCTTTTCTTTTACAAAGTTTTGAGGACAGCCCACAGCATTTTCTGAAGATGGGATTAAGAATAGATTACACATTTATTCACACACACACACACAGAGAATAGATGGCACAATACAATTTTATATCTGGTTTTAGAAGTGGGGAAGCAGGTGGAAACAGAGACAGAGACAAGGGGAAAGATGCCCTTTCACAGAACTGTACTATAACCAAGTGTTTGTGACCCTCTCAGTTTCTGTGCCTTTTCTTTTAAACTCTAATGTAATTCAATCAAAGTCAGCAATAATAAAATGTCATAAATAATTTTAGTGTATAATGTATGCTGACAAATGTTATTAAGGAGATGGCTGTAATAGACAGGGAAATATTTAGTATGACTTCATCTAAAAGTTACATTGCTAAGAAAATTCAATAATGAGTTTTACTTTAATTATTCCAATGAAATGACTTCTCTAAATGATTTTAAAATGATGGCAAGTAGAACTTAAAGACTTTCCAAAAGGCTTTTAGGAAGGATGTATTAACTTGATCAAGTTTATACAAAATATTCCAGGTTTAAAATAAATATATGCACATAGAATTCTTACCATGACTGATGCATTGTTCACTGGTAACCTTTTAAAATAGGCTTACCAAACTGCCAGTGACTTTTTATTCTGTTTAGTTCTAACTAGGTGATAACCATCTGTCTTGGAATTTCCATGAGAGTTCTAATTACATATATTCCATGTCATTGTCTTTCCAAACCATCAACTTGGCCTGATATGTCAATACAGTGGTGGCAAAACTCCTCTTATTAGATATTTCTTTACTCTTGAAAATGACACAAATATCACTTGAAAAACTATACTTGATTTTTTTATTTGAAAATATTATCACTCCATCATTTTTATGAAAAAAGCTGAATCGATGGTATCTGCCTTTACAAATATGTTCCACATTCTATCACTCAAAGCTTAGGTTTCCACTTCTATTGTGTACTTTAATATTCAAAAAGATAAAAATATATTATTCTTTGACAAGGTGCAGTAGGCAGGTAATGAGTTAGAAATGCCTGGAATTATCATTACCTACAAAATAGCCATCATTCTCACAAGAACATTACTAAAAAACTTATTATGCACAGTTCCTATCCTAAGTGATTTAGCTGCTATGCCTACATCACTGTGCTTCTGAAGACAAAGTATAGTATTGTATGTGAGATACATACGATAACTGTTCATTCACTCTTGCGTGTAATCATTTTACAAATATTTATTGAGTATCTTCTTTCTGCCAGGTCTTGCATGATGTACTAAATATATAATGAGAACAAAACAGCCACAATCTCTATGAACAGGTGATAGGGACAGAATGAGGGGATGAAATAGGTGATTAAATAGTTAATCCCACTTGAGGATTGTAAGTAGAAAGATATGGGAGACCTGTAAGTTAGTAAATACCTGAGAAAGTAGGTCTGCTTAACCACAAAACCAAGCAGTCTTGTTTAGCAACAAAACCATGCAACAGAAGCACGAGATATGCCCCAAAACAATAAATTAGTGGTAGCGTGAGACCTATATCCTGCCCAGTGAACTCAGTAAGTTAATGACCCCTAGGGCATGCTCCCTGCACACATTAAAAATAATCATTTGTGGACCTAGTTTGACCATGCAGAGACAAGAAAGCTCCCCTGCACAACCTGGAAAATGACCTAATGATGAAAACATGGTGTCTACTCAAGAAAGACAAAGGAGATCTTCTCCCCTTCCCCACTTTTCCTTTGATTATAAAATCAGCTCACAAGTTCTGGGGGCATGGCCTTCCTTACCTGCCTACTTATAAACCTCAGAAGCATCCTATTCTAATAAATCACTTCTTATCTACTATTTTGCTCTTGCTGAATTCTTCTCTGCACTGAGGCATAAAGGACTATGGTAGCAGAGTTCTCCAGAGCCCCCCTGAAATGACAATAGTTGGTTTCACAGAGAACTTACAGGTGGTCAAAGATGACACTGACGCTGAAACTTGAAGAATACAAGAAAATGAGCCAAGCAGAGGGAAAGTACAGGGACAAGGGAGAAGAGAGAACATGTAGAAAGATCCTGAGCCAAGGAAGTGCTTGAAATAGTCAAGGACTTTCAGCACATGTGATGAAATATGAGTTTGTGGATAGTGGCCTGAGGATGGAATTGGACAGATTAAATAAGGTCAAAGGTATTGTGCAACAGCTTGGTTTTAGCTTAAGGTGATAGAAATGAAGTAGTATTTCCATCAGAGTTGTGAAGTAACAACATGTATAATTTAGAAACATCACTCTGGCTACTCTGTGGAGATTAACTGGTCCATATGACTGATTTGGTAGAGGAGTCATGAACCAACATGATGTGACACTCTTATGAGCCCAAGTACAGAGCTAGGTAAGAGTTCTCTGTGTGTGCCCCTCCTCCTCCAGTAAGCATGGAAGTGTGTGCTTCATGTGAGTCATCTATTGACAGTTGAAAACTCTCTCAGTCTGGGTGTTTAGTGACTACAAGAGAGAGAGCCCATCCACCCCACCTGTCACCCACTGATCCACACCAGACTGTAGCAGAAACAAGACATAAATTTGTTATGTTAAGGACTCAGATTTCAGACAAAAACATGGGAATAAGAGCTTTCAGTTTTGAGGCATGAGAGTCAATATAGTGACAGATATGTAAGTACATATCACAGTAGCAAGGACACAGTAGATGCTAAGAAAAGGGTAGCTAGAAACTATTACTATGCCTGTTGATTCTAGTCTCATCTCTGATGTTAACTAACTCTCTTGATTTTGGGTGACTCCTTCAGCTTTCTGAATCTCAATCCCCTGCCCTTTTCAATGAAGGATTCGTACTATAACTCCAAAACTGACGAACCTGGATTCTAAGCTGGTAGGATAAAAATGCAAGGGAGTTCGTGGTAATTAGTCATCTATTGACAGTTGAAAACTCTCTCAGTCTGGGTGTTTAGTGACTACAAGAGAGAGAGCCCATCCACCCCACCTGTCACCCACTGATCCACACCAGACTGTAGCAGAAACAAGACATAAATTTGTTATGTTAAGGACTCAGATTTCAGACAAAAACATGGGAATAAGAGCTTTCAGTTTTGAGGCATGAGAGTCAATATAGTGACAGATATGTAAGTACATATCACAGTAGCAAGGACACAGTAGATGCTAAGAAAAGGGTAGCTAGAAACTATTACTATGCCTGTTGATTCTAGTCTCATCTCTGATGTTAACTAACTCTCTTGATTTTGGGTGACTCTTTCAGCTTTCTGAATCTCAATCCCCTGCCCTTTTCAATGAAGGATTCGTACTATAACTCCAAAACTGACGAACCTGGATTCTAAGCTGGTAGGATAAAAATGCAAGGGAGTTCGTGGTAATTAAAAAAAAAAAAAAAAGGACAACACTTCTTCTTTCATCCAATAGAATAAGCAGATTATTTAGACACTAGATCAAGAACACCAGGTAATACCCCCAGGAACCAGGCCACTGATGCTCTTCTTTGCACAAAGAAGTGAAACTATTTGAATTCCTCTAAGTCTATCAAACAAATCTTTAATTTCTCTCTGTAAATTCACAAGCCCAGCAGCTAACATAGGAAAAGAAAGGCACTGGTTCTTCTAGCTAAGACAGGTCACAGGTGTTGATAAACCACTGCCAAGGAATTTCCCAGTTTGCACTGCTGTCCTCTTCTGAGAACTTCCAGGTGAATCTGAACATCTCCAGAGCCATTGACTTGAACTCCCAGATGAGAGGCAGGTTTGGGCTTCCATGTCCTGGAGTAAGGACATTTCTGTGTGCAGGCAGTGCAGATACTCTATTTATGTGACAATATTTCTCAGAAAATCTGGACTCTGGCTCCTAAGCTGCTACAAACTAGCTCTGTGATTCTGCACAAAGAACCCTATCCCCTCCACAGTTCAGGATTCTCGTGTGTAAAATAGTGATAGTAATACTCACTGTACCTACCTCCTGGGGTTGTCATAATGATCAGATGAGATGGAATAGAAGTGAATGTCCTTTATAAAGCATACTCTGTCTCACAGATGCATTTGAGAATCACTGATGCATTGTTGTTATTATTGCTAGTATGATCTTCCCTGCTCCAAGATCATTTATCTCAAGGGGCCTTCCTTGTGCACATCAGGGAACCAAAAAAAAAAAAAAAAAAAAAGCCTCCCTTCTCCCTTCTCAGTCTGATGCATGATGTGGCTGTGAAAGAAGTTTGCTGACTTGAAAATGTGAACAATCTCTTTCCACTGAGATGTTTTCCTGTTACAGAAAAAAAACAACTGCTTTTTTTATTCTTTTCTCTCTCAATGCATATGAATTCTGTTCTCCTAAGAGATCCTAACTGCTTCATCTCAGTAATCAGCTTACCTTTCCAGCTTATTTACTGAATAAGCTCACTAAAGTAAGTCTGTATTCTTCAGATCTCACGGGAGGCAAGTCAACCATTTTTATCCAGTTTTCATCCCCAGGGACACTGGTTGACATAAAATTTTGAAACAAGCAACAGGAATCAAAGACAGTTTACAACCCATGCAAACGCCTAAGACATGGTCTAAGGTCAATTAGGTGATGAGGGGAGGGTACCTGGTGGAGTACCTTTGTCCAACAACCTAACAGGCATTATAAAATCCTCCTTCTATAGGAAGCTTCAACCTTTAAGATTTATCAGACTTTTCAGACATTCAAAGTTCTGTCTAGTCTACAAATGCAAATACATATGAGAATGTATCTGAAATTATTAGCTAAAATCTTGAATGGAGTTGCTGACTGCTTTCTGAGAGTAAGCTTTAGTTTGGAGACACCAGAAAAGTGGGTACATATATGGAAAGGGGCAGAAAAGGGCAGAGAGATTATAAAGAAAACAGAATTCTTAGAGTTGAATTATAGTGATCTAATAAAATACCTATAAAAATGACATAATTGCAGCCCAAAGAGGTTAAAGAGTTAATTAGCAAAAAAAAAAAAAAAAATGTTACTTCAGTCCGAGGCCAGCAAGTGAATGTCAAATCAAAATGGCTCAAATAATTATAGACATGGGTAAAACAGCCCCTTAAGGAAAAAAATATAAATATATATATTTTTGTTGGTGGTCCTCAGTTTCAATATTATCATAGCAGGAAACATTTTACTGTCAGATAGTATGCAGGACATGCAGAATAGAAAAATAGGACAGTTCTAATAGGGTTATGGAAACATAGGCAATAAATGGCAATGCAAGTTGGAATCTTGGAATGGGGCAGAGTGCTTGGAAGTTTGGAAAAGGAACTCCAAGTCCAACTTTGGAAAGGTTGGTGAGAGATACCGAAGCAGGTCTTGAAGGATGTCTCTGAGAAAAGAAGGGACATAAATATGCAAACACAAAAATGCATGTGAACTCACCAAAGTGCCTGGTGCCAGGAAGGCCACAGTTGAAAATGAGGTTGAAGAGCCTCGTGGGAATGTTCTTTCAGCTGTCACCATGCTGCTCTTAAGTTTGTACTTGAGTAAGCAATAACAATCCATTTGGGAGTTTTACAGAAGAGTGTGACATGATCATATTTGTATTTGAGAAAATTCAGCCAGGCAGAAAGGCAGTAAATGAATTTGAAGGGTGTGCAGCAATGAATGTACAGAAAGAACTGATAATATTAATTTATACATTGGGGCCCACAAAGTGGAACCCAACCCGGTGGCCTGTCTCTGTCACAGATCTGAACCCAAATCAAGCTGCACTTAAGGGAGATAACTCATTGTCAAGGAAACTTCAAATATGCAAGTCACAAGTCTCCAACTCAGCTTTAGCTAACAGAAAATAGAACCTGCTAACCTTACAGCGCAGCACGTTCACAGCATCATCTTCCAGGATTTGAAATAGCTCAACTGGAATGCCATCATCTCCACTAGCTTTGTTTGTAGTGATACTTTCTAAGGCCCACTTGACTTCACACTCCAGGATGTCTGGCTCTAGGTGAGTGATCACACCATCATGATTATCTTGATTGTGAAGATCTTTTTTGTA
>SJYC01059322.1:0-28153 GCA_006408675.1 Madoqua kirkii
AATTTAGTGAATGCTTGGATTGGTGAGTGTGAGATAGGGGGTAATTAAGGACTAGTCCCTGGTTTAGTAATTCTTTTAACACTACAGGAAAAAACAATGTAGAAAATACTTTAATTTGTTTATATCATACTCTAGTACTACAGTTGAAGGGGAAGCTACTAAGATATGAATGGAATTAAGAGGTAAAGAGGTTTTTCTCTGTCTGACTTATTTCACTCTGTATGACAGACTCTAGGTCCATCCATATGGCTACAAATGACCCAATTTGTTCCTTTTCTATGGCCAAGTAATATTCTGTTGCATATATGTACCACATCTTCTTTATCCATTCATCTGTCGATGGTCATTTAGTTGCTTCCATATTCTAGATATTGTAAACAATGCTGCTATGAACTTTGGGATGCAAGTGTCTTTTTAAATGGTGCCTTCTTTACTCTTTTAAAAATTCTATTAATTTTTAATTGTGTGTAATTGCTTTATAATACTGTGTTGGTTTTTGCCATATATCAACATAAATCAGTAATAGGTATAGGTATGTCCCCTCCCTCTTCAAACTCCCCCTCACCTCCCACTCCCTCCTATCCTCTAGGTTATCAAAGAGCACTGGATTTGAGCTCCCTGTGTCATACAGTAAATTTCTACTGGTTATCTAATTTTACATATGGTAATATATTTCAGTGCTACTCTCTCAATTTATCCTATTTTCCCCCAACTGTATCCAAAAGTCTGTTCTCAATGTCTACATCACCACTGCTGCCTTGCAGATAAGTTCATCAGTACCTTTTTTCTAGATTCCATGTATGTTAGTTAATATATGATATTTGTCTTTCTCTTCCTGACTTCACTCTATAAAATGGGCTCTAGGTTCATCTACCTCATTATAACTGATTTAAGTACATTCCTTTTTATGGCTGAGTAATAATCCATTGTGTATATGCACGCCAGCTTCTTTATCTATTCATCTATCAAAGGACATCTAGGTTGCTTCCATGTCTTAACTATTGTAAATAGTTCTGTGATGTACACTGGGGTGTGTGTGTCATTTTCAATTATGGTTTCCTTAAGGTATATGCCCAGCAATGGAATTGCTGGGCCATATCTTTAGTTCTATGTGGCATAAGAAAAGTTGTACAGATGAACCTCTTTGCAGGTCAGGAATAGAGACACAAGAACAGATGTGTGGACACAAGGGACAGAGGGATGAATTGGAAGATTGGGACTGCTGTAAGTGCACTGCCATGTTTTAACTAAGTGAGAGCCTGCTTTATAGCACAGGGAGCTCAGCTAAGTGTTCTGTGATGACCTTGATGGGTGGGATTGGGGAGTGAGAGGAAGGTTCAAGGGGGAAGGGATATATATATATACACACACACATATAGCTGATTCACTATCTTATACCACATTGTAAAGGAACTATATCCCAATTTGAAAAAGAGATGAGAATTGACCTACTTTCCCCAATTTATCTAGTATTCCCCATTTTTGCCTACTAGTTTTACTGCTAGAAAACTTGACTGTCTTAAATATAAAAAGGAAAGCGTATCTTAATGGTACAAAAAATTGCCTTAGATTTATGGAAGCAAGATAATGTTACTCCTTACTTAATAGAAATCAGGAGATATTTGTTGAATGGGTAAAGGCTTAACATTAAAACTACATCAACTGAACTATGGGTCAAGATGGCAGATTAAACACATGCATTTAATGCTGTTCCTTTGTGAAGTCCACTATATTTATAGTAAATGGATTTTGTTTGTAAAGCCACCCACATGGGCACAACAGAAAAGGAGATGAGAGAAACACAATTCTGGAAGCTAAAAAGCAAATGAGGAGAAGAAAACTTAGCAGAACTGAGAAAGCTAACCCTTAAGTCAGTACTGAAGGAAAACTGAACACCAACACAAGTTACATAACGGGTTCATCGAGAAGATTAAAAAAAAATGCCAGTTCCACCCAGGCAACTTTGAAACTGCAGAGTTGAGAGAGGGACAGTGAGGAAGCAAGGAGAGGTTAAAGTAAGAGAAGGTATATAGCTGAAGTAGTTTGAGAATCCAGTGAATCTCAACTTCTCATTCACCCCAGCCCCTTGATCCTGGGAGATTTTTGCCACACCATAAAATTCTGGAAGCGTATTCCCTTCAAGAAAGTAAAACACATTGTCTCTGGGGTTGGAAGTACAATAAGAGTGTGGATACTATCTTAAAAACAAAGGGCATAAGTGACTCTACACGAGAATGTTGACTGTTGCAATCCCAAGTCAGTTTCCAGAAGAGCCCTGGCAGTCAGATTTCCATGGTTCTGGGAGGACTGTGGGCAAGGACTTCCTAGGGAAATCTGACCAGCGCAAGAAGGAAGTCCCCAAAATACTGAGCATCCTCCTAAGCAAGGCTCAGAGTTGACCTGTTGGTAAACCACATTCACATATATAACCTTCTTTTTTCTATTTGCAACCATGAAGAGGAAACCACATTCACCAGACACCAGAATTAAAGGAAAACTTCTAAGTTAGAAAAGTCCCTCTCATGGAATACAGAGATCAAAGTAATAAACAATATAAAAGCAGCTTGGAGAAAATAGAGACCATAATAAAAGCAAAACAAAAGGAAATATTTATAGTCTTAGGAAGATAATACAGACATGAAAGAAGCACAGAGATAAAATACAAGAAAAAATATTTATGTAAGTTAAAATGAATTCTTAATAATGTGAAACATAAACAGAAAATAAAATGGAAATCTCAGCATTAAAATTTTAAGATAAAGTAAAGGGAATATACTGTAAAGCTAGATGAAAAGAGATCTAAAATAGAAAATTAGATAATTGGTTGATTACATCCAAATAATAGATGTTCTAGGGGGAAAATGATAATAAAAACAGATGGGAGAAAATCATTAAGAAAATAATTTGAGAAAAATTCCTGGAAATGGATGACAAGAATTTTTAGATGTAAAAACTGCATGAGTTCCCAGCACAGTGGATTGATCTATTTGTATAAGCTTCAAAAGTGGGGGAAAGAATAAACTTGGACAAAGAATAGAGGTTGGAAATGACTGCAGGTTTCTCAACAATCACTCTGAAAGCAAACACCTTTGGAAAAATGCCTGTAACATTCTGAAGGAAATTTATTTCTATGTAATCTAGTAGAAATTACTATAATGCTACAATAAAGATATTTTCAAACATGCAAGGTTAAAAAAATACTTCCCTCTCATTCTTTTTCATTAAATTACTACAATATGAGTTCCACCTTGTGCAAAGAAAAAAAAAAAAAGAAAGAAAGAAAGAAAAAAAAAAGAAGAGATAGAGAAAGAAAATAAACCAAAAAGAAGATGACATGGAAAATAGGTCATCCAACACAGGAGAAAGGATGAGAAAATCAAAGTATGCAATTAATACCTCCATAGGACTGCTGTGCAATAGATCTGGAGAACCATCAGTAGGGTTTATACCAAAGCACCCCAAAAGACAGACACCTCAAGGACTGTCATCTCTAAGATGCCAATGCCATCCTTCTACTTTTTACAAGAGAATAAATGTCCAGGTAAGTCTGATCCTAATTTGTAGCTGGTCTTGGTTTACCTTGACACTGTGCTGATAAAATTTCTGCTCTTCCAACTGTCATACATCCTAGATCAGTTGAAGACACTCATTTTGCTTCACAGAAGTGTTCTTTGATCCACTCTTGAGAGCTGTAGGTAGAGCATGATTCAATCAGGAGTAGAAAATAATACAGAGTCACTAACTCCCCTGGCCATGTTCCTGTAGGATGTCCAGTACCTTGTCTACACCTTAATCCTGCCACATGCCCTGAAGAGGAGACTCATGTCACCTTTACTCCAGTAAAGATGAAGCCAAGTGATTGCTCAGATTCGGTTCTGTTTGTCTTCTCCTGAGAACTTTCAAGGAAGAGTGGCAATTTGCCCTTTTCTTACATAGCTACTCAAATTTCAAAAATAATCTGCATTTTATTTGCAGATATTTATATTGGTGATACTATGATAAACAAAGCAAGAAATAATTAACAAAAGTCCGGGTAAAAAGTACTTCTGCAGGGTTGACAAGAAGATGCGATCAAGAAAGCTTCTAAAACACTGGCCATATTGTAACTTTTAAGTTCGGTAGTGGTAGGATAAGTGGTTCCTTTATTATTCATAAACTGTGTACACATTTCATATACTATACAGCATATATCATAATCTATAAAAGTAAAAGTAAACATTATACATTTTTCAAAGCTCTTTGCATTTGGATCCACTGATCCTATAATGAACCTCTATTTGCTCATATTTTACATAATATAGTAAATACTTATTTTCTCATCATTGTCGAAAGAGAGGTTATTTGTGACAAATGCAGTATGTTGTAGAAGTCTTCATAGAGATTCTTGAAGAGAGGAGTACTTAGGGAAGGCTTCCAAAAGTGAATGGAGCCATGAAGGAAGGTAGGATGTGGTTGCCTTCTCCGTGTAAGTATCACACTTTATTTTTTAAATTAATTTTATTGGAGCATAGCTGGTTAATAGTATCACAGTTTATTTATTCTTCTCCCTGCTCTTGCCTAGTGATAAGCACAGTGCTTAGAATATAGAAGGAGATCAATAAATATTGAGTGACTGGAGGTATCATCAAGGAAAAGGCATTTTACTCTATAGCAGGAAGGCAATTTGCTTTCATAGTATAGCTGAATTCTTTTTTCCCCTATAGACTATCTTTGTCCCCCACTTCCCAGAATTACTGAATGAAAGAATTTCTATAATGAGATTTTAATTAAATTGTATCTGCTTTTCATTAATTGACATGAGTAAATTTTTTCTGAATCAGATGTTCATATTATATAAAAACTGAATAATACAGATTTTCCAGTAGCTTTCACTGACCATCAGTGGTTTTCTTACCATACAGCTAAACTGCATGACTCAAAAGAATATTTTGCTTGTTTTGTTGATTCTACAAAACTTAATGCTCTAATTATGACCTTGATTGTTTCTTTTTTAATTATCTTATTGAAGACAGAATTCCATGGATGCTTCTGCTGCAATCATTATATGAAAATGATGAGCTGAGGTCAGCAGAGTGACTTGGAAGAAACCCTGGAGGGGATTTGAGTAGTTGAGTTATTGGCTTGTGCTCTGAGGTTTTATTGCAGACGCTCATGAAAAATGGAATTCAAGACCTGCCATTGACCTGAGAGCAGCTAAACGTTTTTGAATGAGCCCCTTTTCTTTGACTATGGGCTATGTTTATTCTCAAACTCCTCAAACAACTCTTCACTTTAACTCACACAGAGTTAAATTTAGATAATACAGAGTTATATTTAGATAATAATCATAGAAGGCTTCTCTCACTGTTGTTACTGCCTCATTCCTATGGCCTTTGTTTTGCTTCTGTCATTCTGGTTGACTTTAGCTAGAGATACTTTGCTTTATTATTCTGCACCCAATAGATATTTATAAAATGGCAATCATGTGCCATGAATTGTGCAAAGTTCTATGAATCAAATTATGAGAACAAACACATTAAACACTTTCCCCAAATACAAACTTATTTTACATAAAACAATTATACAAATATACTCCATGGTAAGTGTTTAAGCAAATTTTTTTGAGGTGGGCCATTTTTTAAGTCTTTATTGAATTTGTTACAATATTCTTCCTGTTTTGTTTCTGTTTTTGCGGCCATGAGACGTGGGATCTCAGCTCCCCAGCCAGAGACCGAATCTGCACCCCTTACATTGAAAAGTGAAGTCTTAACCGCTGGACCACCAGGGAAGTCTCAATGGTAAGTGCTTTCAGACAAACATATAAACCCATGTTCTAAATGTGTCATATTAACTGGAGAATAAAATTTATCTGGCAAAAACGGAATGAAGTTTCAAGAATACCTTCTCCTATGATCAAACACTTAAAGTGAACTTGCAGATAGAGATAGGAAAAGGCAGGAAAAGAGAGAGGAAATTCTGAGAAGAGGAGAGAATTCAGGAAGATGCTCAAAGCAGGAAGTCACCTGGTCACCTGGTAATTTCAAGGACCTGAATATAAAACTGGAGGTGAATGAGTGAGCTAAAGTGAAAAAGGAGACATAGGTAGGTGCTGGATCATATAGGCCATGGGACTATACTTGAGTTACTTTTCTCTAAAGGGCAACAAGAAGTCTTTGAAGAGTTTAAATCAGAAAAGCAACTTGGTCACATTTGCACTTAAAGATCACTGTGCTGTGATATGGGGAAGGGTCTGAAGTGGGCAAGAATGAGTGTAACAGGAATAGTGGATCATTCAATGTTCTGTAACAAAACAAACAAAAAAGTGGGATGGTTTTCTCAATAAAGTTTGCATTAAGAAAATGTAGCGAGAGACTCATTTACACTTATAGGAGCCAACTTAAGTAGCCAAATAGGAGTTGCAAGCCATTGGCATCCCTCAGCCTGAGAAGGCAAGGGGAACAGAGTTTAGCAGAGCCTGAGAAGGGTCAGAGGAAGAAGTGGGACCAGCTGACAGGGCAGGGAATGGAGACAGATACTCTGCTCTTTCCCCTGCCTGACATTGCTCTATTGTCAATGCATCCCCATCCAGATCCACCTGAAGAGCATGGATGTCAGCAACATGGGGAGATGGAGGAGATAACATGGATGTATTGGAACATTCTCTGGGCTGACCTTCATCTCTGAGTTTGGATTAATCATCCAGCAAAGTTAGGTAGCCTTTTCTCTCACCTAGAACCAGGAAACGAGTAGCTAGACCCTGTGGCAATAACACTCTCACAAAGTGACTGAAAGTTGATTTTCTAAGGTATTTTGCCTGAGGATAGCATCCCAGTTCAGTTCAGTTGCTCATGTTCAATTCTTTGCAACCCCGTGAACTATAGCACACCAGGCTTCCCTGTCCATCACCAACTCCCAGAGCTTGCTCAAACTCATGTCCATCAAGTCGGTGATGCCATCCAACCATCTCATCCTTTGTTGTCCCTTCTCCTGCTGCCTTCAGTCTTGCCCAGCATCATGGTCTTTCTTTTTCAATGAGTCAGGTCTTCTAATCAGGCAGCCAAAGTATCCCATGCAGTTCTAATTGACTTGTTTAGTTGCTAAGTTGTGTCCGACTCTTTGCAACCCCCTGGACTCCTCTGTCCATAGTATTTCACAGGCAAGAATACTGGAGTGGGTTGCCATGTCCTCCTCCAGCGGATCTTCCGACTTAATGGTTGAACCCACATTTCTTATGTCTCCTGCACTGGCAGACAGGTTCTTTTCCACCGAGTGACCTACTGGATATCAAACACAATGGCAGTGTATTAAAAAGCAGAGACATTACTTTGCCAACAAAGGTCCGAATAGTCAAAGCTCTGGTTTTTTCATTAGTCATGTACGAATGTGAGAGTTGGACCATGAAGAAGGCTGAGCACTGAAGAATTAATGCTTTTGAACTGCGGTACTGGAGAAGACTCTTGAGAGTCCCTTGAACAGCAAGGGACAGTCGATCCTAAAGGAAATCAATTCTTAATATTCATTGAAAGGACTGATGCTGAAGTTCCAATACTTTGGCAACTTGCTGCAAAGAGCCAACTCACTGGAAAAGACTCTGATGCTGTGAAAGACAGAAGGTAGGAAGAGAAGAAGTTGACATAGAATGAGATGGTTGGATGGCATCACCTACTCAAGGGACATGAGGATGAGCAAGCTCTGTGAGACAGTAAAGGACAGGAAAGTTTGGAGTGCTGCTGTACATGGGAGTCTCAAAGTGAGACTGAGAAACTGAATAACAACTCTCTCATTACCTGTGAAACTCACTGACTTGCCCTTCTACAGGGTTCCAAAAGCACCCAAATGGATCCCTTAGCTGGTATCTACTCTGTAGCTACATATGTGTAGAGCCTGGGTTGTGTGCGTATGGGAGGTGGCCATTCCATTGCTTATTCCTTGGGCTGAGAGTGACCCAGTGGTGCTGGATGTGTTCTTTCTTTCCCAAGATCATCTTCAAGGAAGCTCCTGAAATAATCTCATTTCACCCTGACAGTCCACTTTCCATTTCTGAACACTTTACCTCTTTACTGTTTGAGATTAATTTCTTATTTTTGACCTTCTGACTAGGAACCCTGTATATTTCCAAAATTCCTATTAATATCTAATTCCTCTGGCTCCAGGATTAAATGTCTTTATTTCTTTGTGCAGCATGATGTCAGCATCAGAAAGCCTAATACCGTAACTTCTTGATCAATTTTAGAGATTGAATTACCATGACTGAGAAAACAAAAACAATCACACCAGACAATAGTCCTTCTCTTGGTACCAATGTAGGACATTAGGGAATATTCCCATTTGGATTGAGATTTTGATAAAAGGTGGATTGATGGAACATGATAGGTTTGGAGCCATCATGTTCTGTAAACCATCTGGGCTTTCACAAACTTTTTCTTTTTTTTATTGAGAGAAACAAGACATCATTGAAAAGTTACCCACTTGAAAAACTGCTTCCAGGATTTAGTGACCCCACATTTTACCCAGAGCTAGTCCTAGAGTAGACAATCAATAAACTCTTATCTAAAGATTGATTTCACAACCATAACTATATCTCATTCCACATGGTTAAGAGCTATGATAAGAGCTAATCAGAGAGTCCAAAGGAAACCCTGAAAAAGGGTCCCCAACTCAAACTAAGGAAAGGGAAGTGTAACTGTGGATTTTTTCTCAAAGTAAATATTCTAAGTGAAGTGAAGTTGCTCAGTCGTGTCCAACTCTTTGCTACCCGTTGGAGTATATCCCACCAGGCTCCTCTGTCCATGGGATTTTCCAGGCATTAATTCTGGAGTGGGTTGCCATTTCCTTTTACAGGGGATCTAAATATTCTAAAGGGTAAGCAAATTATACAATATCAAAGGGGGCAGTCAAAGAAAAGGGAATAGCTATTTATAGCTTGGGAAAGATGACTTCATCAATATAATTGAAAATCATATCCACCCATCACTGAGACACAAAGGCACAAAGTCTTTTCCATGGGATATCTTAGACTGCCATAGTTATACCTCATTGAGAGAAATCATGCTTATGGCAGTAAATTTCAAATTGTATAAAATAGATCATTGATGAGAACTTACTGTATAGAACAAAGAATTCTATTCAGTGTTCTTTTGTGACCAACATGGGAAAGAAATCCAAGAAAAAGAGTGGATATATGTATATGTATGGATGATTAACTTTGCTGTATAGCTGAAACTGACATAGCAGTATAAAGCAACTCTCTCCAGTAAAATAAAATGAAAATGAAAAAAAAATTGTTTTGTGATGTTTTACCCTCTCTATTCTCTCTCTAACTTTAGAAACCCAAGCAGTGATTGTTAAAACAAAACAAGGTTGTATAAAACCACAAGAATTTACCCTCTTGGCTATCACTGTGCAGCCTCTCCCCTAGTTGCCAATGGAAACAAGGGAAGACAAGGGAGGAACCCATATTTTCTGGTTGACCCATGTAAACTCCCCTTGCTTCAGTGATTTTACACAATACAACTGATGTTGATGGATGCAACTCAAGGTATTTTGTTGGGTCAGCTGTGTTCCCTTGGCTGGCGCACCAACCAGAGACCTACAGATGATGAATAAGCATCGTTCACAAATCAGATTGCTATCCTGGTTTGCCAAAGAGCACTCCTTTTAGACAATAAAATATGACTTTGTTTTCAGTGTCAGACATGATTAAGTTAAATGTGTGAAGATTCCTAACCTTATCGATTTCTTTGTATTATGCTCATATTTCTCATGCTTTTCAGCACCTTATCCATGCTCAAAATAGAGGAAGACATTTGAAAAAACAGCTGTTGCTTAAGAGTCAAAGAGAGTATAGGCAGAGAGATGTGGCAAGGTAGTTGGATGGCATCACTAACTCAATGGACATAAGTTGAACATGTAACTTGGAGATGGTGAGGGACAGGGAAGCCTGGTGTGCTGCAGTCCATGGTGTGGCAAAGAGTCAGGCATGACTGAGCATCCAAAAAATAATATAGGCATAAGATGCTAAAGATTTAGAGAAAGACTAGTGATTTTGCCTTTTATTCAGATTTGACTGTTTACTAAATAAGAACACTTTCATGGAGATGAACATAAAATCATACAGCAGGAACAGACCTAAGAAAAAGTTTAGTTAACTTTCTTCATTTTACAATGGTACAGAGATAAAGAGTTTTTGGTGTAATGACATGAGCTACACCCAAATCACATAGAAACTAATAAAATCACAACTCAAATCTAAGCTTCTTGGTTCTGAAATAGGTCACTTTCACATACCCTTGTGCAGTCTTCAACAACTCTAAGTCTCAGTTTCCTCATCTGTTAAGTAGAGATAATAGCATATAACTCATAGGGTTGTTTTTGGAATTGAATGGTCATAATACATATAACATTTGGAAGTACAATGTAATAATCAATATTTGCTATTATTTTTATACTATAGTCTTAACACATGCTTTTTAATATTTTTCTTAGGAGCTAGTCTCCCGAGAGGTCAACAATCAAATGTATAAGGACTCAAATATACTTAAAAAGTGCCCATTTATGTCCCAGTAAGTAAGTATTTTCCACTAAGATGCCTAAAATCCTTCCCTAAATGGATTTTTCTCTGGGTTAAGCATTAATCTCTCCCAAGAATACATTTTTATTATTACAATGTGAACATGCTTGAATTAATGCACCAATATCTGTGTGTCTAAATTGAACTGATTTTTTTGTTCTAGTACATTATAGAATAAGATGGAATAAGATTTCTAGAGAGTTAACTTATAATGTAGAACTAAAAATAGGAAGATGAAACACTGCAAGATCAGCAAACTCTCCACACACACATGCTAGATAGGTACATTGGCCCTTCCCAGTGGACTACAATGCTCTTATGCACAAGCCCCGTCAGAGCACAACCGAGGCAATGGCAATTCTGAAAGGACACAATTGGAAGCAAATTACTAGAGAACAACAAAATCTCCAGAGAAGGAAGGAATGGGATTAAAGAATTGAGAAGTTATGTAATATGGGAACAAGTTAAAGCATTGGGGGATATTTAGGAAGAAAAGGTCAAAAGGGTAGAAAGAACATGATTGCTTTTCTCCAGTGTATAAAGAATTCCATGAAGGTATCATGCATTCTCTCAGGATGCCAGACCAGTCGTTCAGCCCTCCTTCTAAATTCCCTGTTTTTCTCTTTGCAAAAAAACACCTGATTGTTTATGTCTTTTTTCCTCTCATTATGTTTTAAGCTCCTTGAGAGCTGAGACCATGTCTGCTTTACCTTTGGAATCTCTTTTTAAGACAGCACTTAGCATAGAAAAGTTTTTTTATTGAATGAACACATAAACTACCCTGCATAACTTCAAAGAGCAGAATTAAGACCATGGGTATAATTCTCAGAGAGATATTTAGATTCCAAAGCAAAGAAAAACACCATTAATGCTTCGAACGGCACATCAGTCTCCATTAGCAGTTCATGAAGAAAGAAGCATCAATGGCTCTTCCATAAAGAATGTGGGATCCTGCACTAGGATCCCTGAGAGGTTGCATTAATGACTGCTAAGATTAGTTTAGGCTTTTACATTTTTAATTGGAATAAATAGCCCCTAACTGGCTTCCCTGACATTTTCTTTCCTCTCTGATCCATCTTCCACATTTCTTTAGAAAGTGTTAAGCTACAGCACAAATGCCATCTTCACCTATATTTCTTGAAAAATAACTGAGTATCCTTGCAAGTACCAGCATTTGTCAAAGAATGTTTTCGTAAATTGCTGATCCCATGAGATGGTCAACAATGAATCCCCTTGTAAAATAAATGTGCAAAATGCCACATTCTCATCCTCTCTTCAAGACTGGAGACTATGGAACTACTTTGTATTTATGTTACAGAGACGTTATTATTGTTGTTTAGTCCCGTCTTACTCTTAAGAGACTCCATGAACTGTAGCACACCAGGCTCCTCTGTCCATGGGAGTTTCCAGGCAAGAATACAGAGTGGGCCATTTCCCTCTCCAGGGGATCTTGCTGACCCAGAGATCCAACCCACGTTTGCATTGCGGGTGCATTCTTTAAAACTGAGCCACCTGGGAGGTATTTCAGAGACATTCAGTTTAGCTCAGTTCAGTAGCTTAGTCATGTCCGACTCTTTGCAATCCCATGCATCACAGCACACCAGGCCTCCCTGTCCATTACCAACCCCCAGAGTTCACTCAAACTCACGTCCATCAAGTGGGTGATGCCATCCAGTCATCTCATTCTCTGGCGTCCCCTTTTCCTCCTGCCCCCAATCCCTCCCAGCATCAGAGTCTTTTCCAATGAATTAACTCTTCACATGAGGTGGCCAAAGTACTGGAGTTTCAGCTTTAGCATTATTCCTTCCAAAGAAATTCCAGGGCTGATCTCCTTCAGAATGGACTGGTTGGATCTCCTTGCAGTCCAAGGGACTCAGAAATACACCAGTTCTGTATATTAATGCATACATATGGAATTTAGAAAGATGGTAACGATAACCCTGTATGCGAGACAGCAAAAGAGACACAGATGTATAGAACAGTCTTTTGGACTCTGTGGGAAAGGGAGAGGTTAGGATGATTTGGGAGAATGGCATTAAAACATGTATAATATCCTATATGAAATGAATCATCAGTCCAGGTTCAATACATGATACTGGATGCTTGGGGATGGTGCACTGAGATGACCCAAAGGGATGGTATGGGGAGGGAGGAGGGAGGGGGTTCAGGATGGGGAACACTTGTATACCTGTGGCAGATTCATATTGATATATGACAAAATCAATACAATATTGTTAACTAATTAACCTCCAGTTAAAACAAATAAATTTATATTAAAAAAAGAGTCTTCTCCAACACCACAGTTCAAAACCATCAATTTTTCAGCGCTCAGCTTTCTTCACAGTCCAACTCTTACATCCATACATGACCACTGGAAAACCCATAGACTTGACTAGATGGACCTTTGTTGGCAAAGTAATGTCTCTGCTTTTGAACATGCTATCTAGGTTGTTCATAACTTTTCTTCCAAGGAGTATGCCTTTTTTTAATTTCATGGCTGCAGTCACCATCTGCAGTGATTTCCAAGCCCCCCCAAAATAAAGTCTGACACTGTTTCCACTGTTTCCCCATCTATTTCCCATGAAGTGATGGGACCAGATGCCATGATCTTTGTTTTCTGAGTGTTGAGCTTTAACCCAACTTTTTCACTCTCCTCTTTCACTCTTATCAAGCGGCTTTTTAGTTCCTCTTCACTTTCTGCCATAAGGGTGGTATCTGCATATCTGAGGTTGATATTTCTCCCAGCAATCTTAATTCCAGCTTGTGTTTCTTCCAACCCAGCATTTCTCATGATGTACTCTGCATATAGTTAAATAAGCAGGGTGACAATATATAGCCTTGACATATATTTTCCACTCCTTTTCCTATTTGGAACTAGTCTGTTATTCCATGTTCAGTTCTAACTGTTGCTTCCTGACCTGCATATAGGTTTCTCAAGAGGCAGGTCAGGTGGTCTAGTATTCCCATCTCTTTCAGAATTTTCCACAGTTTATTGTGATCCACACAGTCAAAATGACCACTGGAAAACCCATAGACTTGACTAGATGGACCTTTCTTGGCAAAGTAATGTCTCTGCTTTTGAACATGCTATCTAGGTTGTTCATAACTTTTCTTCCAAGGAGTATGCCTTTTTTTAATTTCATGGCTGCAGTCACCATCTGCAGTGATTTTCAAGCCCCCCCAAAATAAAGTCTGACACTGTTTCCACTGTTTCCCCATCTATTTCCCATGAAGTGATGGGACCAGATGCCATGATCTTTGTTTTCTGAGTGTTGAGCTTTAACCCAACTTTTTCACTCTCCTCTTTCACTCTTATCAAGCGGCTTTTTAGTTCCTCTTCACTTTCTGCCATAAGGGTGGTATCT
Organism: Madoqua kirkii; assembly: GCA_006408675.1. NCBI lineage: Eukaryota > Metazoa > Chordata > Mammalia > Artiodactyla > Bovidae > Madoqua > Madoqua kirkii. Next base: position 13,915 of record SJYC01059322.1, read on the forward strand.
GCATATCTGAGGTTGATATTTCTCCCAGCAATCTTAATTCCAGCTTGTGCTTCTTCCAACCCAGCATTTCTCATGATGTACTCTGCATATAGTTAAATAAGCAGGGTGACAATATATAGCCTTGACATATATTTTCCACTCCTTTTCCTATTTGGAACTAGTCTGTTATTCCATGTTCAGTTCTAACTGTTGCTTCCTGACCTGCATATAGGTTTCTCAAGAGGCAGGTCAGGTGGTCTAGTATTCCCATCTCTTTCAGAATTTTCCACAGTTTATTGTGATCCACACAGTCAAAAGCTTTGGCATACACAGAGACATTGGTATATCCCAAAGTGGGGACAAATTCAAATTGACTCTTTCTAGTCCTGTCTTAATCCAAGACAATTTCTTTCTATTTCAGTATCACCCCCCAAGTGGTTGTATTTCTCCTCTATTGTTCTTGGGAGTTAAAAGTTTTCAAACTGTGATATGAGATATGGTGGCTCAGTTGAGTTGGATCATTGAGGAGAATGAGGAGGAGAGGAAGGGGTGAACTGTATAGATTCCCTGGAGGATATCAAGCAACACTTAATGGACTAATAGAGAGATCATCTGAGTTTTTGTGACTTCACTTCTGGCATCATGAATAAGTAACCTGATGCTAAGACCACTTCTCCAAAGTTCAGCACATTTTCACCCTTTTCCACCCTTCCTATTCTCTCTACAAAGAGGTTCTTTTCTCCCTTCTCTGGTAAAATCCACCTCCCAGGCATTGTTGTCTATAAGCCATAGTAAAGACAATAATGGACTGATCAGTGACAGGGAGAGCTAACATCATGAGCAGCTATCAGTATCTACATGTGACACTCTTGAGACCCTGCTCAAATGCCCTTCATCAGGCATATGCACATATGCACCCAGACCTGAGCTGCTGTAAGTGTTTGCTAACAGCCCATACTGTCTTTTTGTTTTCCCCAGAGAATCACCCTCTCTAGAACCGAGGCCACCAAGCCTCAGAGTCATGCCCCTCTTTATCCCTTCCTCTATGAGGACAAGGACTGACTGACAAAGGTGGTACAAAAGCCTAGCCTGCCTCAAGGTGGCATCAAGTCTGTGGTTCAGGATATGCTCCAGAATTCCACATAGGATCAGACTGAAGCCAAACTCAAGCTGTGGCTACATCTTTGTTTAATTTCCCAGTCCTGCTTCTCTTACACTCTTCCTCTTAAGAGCACTCACTCAATAAATCAGGCCAAATTCTGGTAGCAGGCTCTGCTTCTAAAATATCCAATATAAGACCAAAAGATTAATCACAGGGCTCAATTTTCTCCGAATATTCCAAATCCTTTAAAACCATTTTTCTTGGCTTTCACTTTCTTCCTCATTTAGTTATTTATCTGCCTTTATAGCTATCATGAAGCTCCTCTGGTAGTTCAGACAGTAAAGAGTTTGCCTGCAGTGCCGGAGAGCAGGTTTGATCCTTGGGTCAAGAAGATCCCTTGGAGAAGGGAATGACAACCCACTCCAGTATTCTTGTCTGGAGAATTCTATGGACAGAGATGCCTGGTGGGCTAAGTCTATAGAGTTGCAAAGAGCTGGACACAACTGAGCAACTTTCACTTTCACATAGCTATCATCTTATAGGGGAGCAGTAACATTCTATATGTATTTCCATAAAGAAGAGACATGCCTAGCAGCTCAAAATAGAACCATTTTGACACAGCATCTTCCCACTCACTGCTTCTCCCAATTGCTGATGAATATATAATTATTTGAAATTAAAGCACAATATCAAATATAGCAGTACATTTATAACATTTATATTTACTTCTATAATTATAATTCCCAGATATTTTTTAGGCCCATGTATAAATGTATACATTTTTAGCCATTATATATAAATAGATTCAATACTAGTGTACTGATTTTATCTAAATCAAAGTATTTTATTTGATTTATCTTGCACAGTTAAGTTCTTACATCAAGTTTCAGTTTGTTTGTTTGTTTGTTTGTTTTTTAAAGAAAAGCTATAGATATTATAATCTTTGTGTTCTCATTGGGGTGCATGCATGCTCAGTTGCTCAGTCATGTCCAACTCTTTGCAATTTCAGGACTGCAGCCCACTGGGTTCCTCTGTCCCTGGGATTTTTCTGGCAAGAATACTGGAGTGGGTTGCCATTTCCTCCTCCAGGCTTTTTGGGATATGACCTTTATATTTACCAACAATTTGGCTAGGTATAAAAATCTTGGATAACAATTTCTTTACTTTATATAGTTTCTCTCCTGTGTTCTGCTATTGATTTATACCAGGAAGAACTTTAGAACAGCTTTCTTTTTTCTGGACTGAGCTCTCATAGAAATTTGGTTTTATTCACCAGGATATGTTTCACATCAACTGTTCCCAAAACACAAATAGCCTTTTCTTCTTAACATTAAAATTCAGGTTTTAATTGTTTTCAGCAAATGTTCCTTTAGTGGATATCTTAATTTTTTCTGCATTATATTATTCTCTTTTCCTGTATATCCTTTATTGGAATTTACATCTCCTTTGTCAGACCTCCATATTTAGACACTTATTTATAAACATTTTAGTTTCTAATATTTTGTATTCTATTTTTTCTATGATTGTCTCAAACCTTCTTTCTCTGCTATGGATGCTATTTTCAATATTATCTTTGAACATCATGTGTGTTTAATGCAGTCACAATTTTTGATAGATATTCTTCTTCCATTCTATTTCTCTCCTAAGGTCTGCCTACCTGGTTTTCCTCTCAATGTGATATGTGTGTATCTTTTAGTTATTCTCTTAATATCTTTTTTCAAACAGTTTACATTCACTTTACCTTAAAATATGAACTATATTTATCGAATTTCTTCTTCACTGTTTTTTTTTCCTATTATCATATTTGCCTTTTGTTTTCTATATCCTCTCTATAGATCTTACATTAGTTTCTTTCTGCTTATTATGCTTCTTGGAATGAGGAAATTTCTATGTGAACAAGTGATTTGCTGAATGATGTGGTGAAAGCATGACCTGGAGAAGCCAGATTTTCCACTTGGGTATGTTGTCTCAACTCCTTGGAAGAAAAGTTATGAACAACCTAGATAGCATATTCAAAAGCAGAGACATTACTTTGCCGACTAAGGTCTGTCTAGTCAAGGCTATGGTTTTTCCTGTGGTCATGTATGGATGTGAGAGTTGGACTGTGAAGAAGGCTGAGCACTGAAGAATTGATGCTTTTGAACCCTGGTGTTGGAGAAGACTCTTGCGAGTCCCTTGGACTGCAAGGTGATCCAACCAGTCGATTCTCAAGGAGATCAACCCTGGGATTTCTTTGGAAGGAATGATGCTAAAGCTGAAACTCCAGTACTTTGGCCACCTCACGCGAAGAGCTGACTCATTGGAAAAGACTCTGATGCTGGGAGGGATTGTGGGCAGGAGGAGAAGGGAACGACCGAGGATGAGATGGCTGGATGCCATCACGGACTCGATGGACATGAGTCTGAGTGATCTCTGAGAGATGGGGATGAACAGGGAGGCCCGGCGTGCTGGGATTCATGGGGTCAGAAAGAGTCAGACACGACTGAGCGACTGAACTGAACTGATGTTGTCTCAGAAATGTTTTATGTCAGATAATCCACATTTTCTTTCATGATTGGTTCTCCTGAGGTTTCAGTACTATCTTTGGCTCAGCTTGGTTCTTAGTCAAATCCCATATCTCACACATTCTCTCTTTCATAATCTGTAGTTAGTTTTTTTCTCCCCCAAAGATATGGATAAGCAAGTTTGTGTGTGTGTTAGTTGTTCAATGTGTCTGACTCTTTTGCAACCTTATGAACTATAGTCTGCCAGGCTCCTCTGTCCATGGAATTCCCCAGTAAAGAATACTGGAATTGATTGCCATTCTCTTCTCCAAAGCAGGATTAGAGAATCTCTAATATTTTTCAAGGCTAGGAGAAAAAGGGACTGGCTTTTGGCCCACTATTATGGAGAAGATGAAGTTTCTTGGCTTCTGTTTCTTCCCATCAATGAATACGTTCAAAAACTAAGTATCATATTTATATAATCATCTTTAACTAGAGTCCCACTTTCTATACATGTCCCCATGCCTCATCCTGCTGCTCTTTCACCATTACATTCCTTTTTTATTACCTAATGAAACTCTATATTTACTTTTGGCCTTTCTTACTTTGTCTGCTGTCAATTTCCAAAATTTCTTATACATAAATCAGCAGCATTCTTGTGGTAAGTGCTTTGCCTTTCAGCAGTTTCCTTTATGAAGCAGTCTCTACGAAGGCGTCATTTACAAATTACAGATCATCTGTATTTTACTTTATTCATTTACTCATCCCTTATTCATTTATCAAATATTGAGTACTTCTGATATACATTGGCCTAAATAGAAACTGAGGGGTGGAAAAAATCACTTACCACCACTTCATAAATCCCCTTCAAATAAACAAAAAAGTTCTAAGGAATTTGATAATAGTTTTAGAGGGCAATTTTATTTAGCCTGCATTTCTCACATCCATAAATATTATTAAGTGATGATTATCTGCTTTGCTCCTGACCGGGGAAATTGAATTTCATGAGCTACTGATGAGATTGATTTTTCTAATAAAAGAGCATTGGTCAATTATTTCAGGAGACCTTGCTTTTTTCTTGGTGGTTGTAGTTTGAATATGTACTTCTGAGAAGATCTGAAGATGTGAGTATTTTTATAATAACCTGACCACAATACATGAAGGGGAAAGTAAGATGACTTAGGATACAGGATGCTTGGGGCTGGTGCATGGGAATGATCCAGAGAGATGATATGGGATGGGAGGTGGGAGGGGGGTTCAGGATTGGGAACTCATGTACACCCATGGCAGATGCATGTCAATGTATGGCAAAACCAATACAGTATTGTAAAGTAAAATAAAGTAAAAATAAAAATTAAACACATTTGAATTAGTAAGGATATGGTTTGTAGATATCTAAAACAAATCCTTCCATTACCTGAGTTCTTTGGAGGAAATATGCCAAGAAACATATAATTAAGTAATAGACTAATACACCTATCAGATGGAAAAAATAAAAAGTGGATGATGGCTCCACATTATGAATTGGGAAAAACATCTGCTGCTGTTTTGAAGAAAGAAGAAACCATATTTACAACTGGCTATGAAGTTACCCTCTTTTTCAGCAGAATGCAGAGGAATCTGATCAGGAACTATAGTTATAACTATGGCTATGTTCTGAATCTGAGATTCAGTTGTAGATAAAGTGTCAACAGAAAATGAACTGAGTAGTTTGGCCCTCTTTTTCTCACCGGGGTATACAGGATTGGAAATTGCTTTGCAACGTGTAGGATATAACTCAGTGTCTCAGACCTTTGAATCTTTTTTTAGATCAATGTGTGCAAAGTGAATGGCACTAGCCAGTTGATATCTAAGGCAGTGGTCCCCAACTTTTTGCTACCAGGGACCAATTTTGTGAAAGACAATATCCACGAACTGAGGGGTTGGAGGGATGGTTTCAGAATAGAATAATTCAAGTCTATTACATTTTTTTATGCCACTGCTGAGCTGATAGGAGGCAGAGCTCAAGTAGTAAGGTGAGTCATGGAGAGGGGCTATATATACAGATGAAGCTTCCCTCACTCTCAAAGCCACTCCCTTCCTGCTATGCAGCCCTCTTTTTAACAGACCACAGATCTGTACCAGGCTATGGCCTAGGGGCTGGTGATCCCTGATCCAAGAGGTGACCAAATAACCAGTGCTGATTCTAAAAGAGGATTGAACAAAAGTTTGTATCATATTGGTGTTGTGCAGTCTCTAAATCGTGTCCGACCCTGTGACCTGGTGAACTGCAGCACTCAGAGTAAGTCATCCTTCCCTGTCCTTCACTATCTCCTAGAGCTTGCTCAAACTCATCCATTGAGTCGGTGATGCCATCCAATCACCTCATCCTCTGTGATCCCCGTCCCCTCCTCCTGCCCTCAATGTTTCCCAGCATCAGGGTCTTTTTCAATGAGTTGGCTCTTTGCATCGGGTGGCCAAAGTACTAGAACTTCAGCATCAGCCCTTCCAGTGAATATTCAGGGTCAATTTCCTTTAGGATTGACTATTTTGGTCTCCATTGCTGTCTCAAGAGTCTGCTCCATCTCCATAGTTCTTCAGTGCTCAGTGTTCTTTATGGTCCAACTCTCACATCTGTACATGACTACTGGAAAAACCATAGCTTTGATTGTACAGATTTTTGTTGGCAAAGTGATGTTTCTGCTTTTCAATATCATGAGGTCTATAAATAATCCTCTTACACTATCAAAGAAGATAAAGTTGGGACATTGTGTGACTAAAATTGAGATAAATAGTGGGAATTTTAGTGACAGGAAACTTGAATTTCTCTGTCCTACTCATGGAACCTCCTGGAAGCATTAAACCCTTGGTCTCAGTACCTGACAAGTGTACATAAACAGAGATACTTCCCTTAAAATTTTCACATCAATGAACAGTGCTATAATTATACAAACTTTATCTCCACAAGTGACTATGGAACTCCTCCAAGTAAGCTTCAAATATCTTTCAAAAATCTTTTCTCATGTTGGACTAGTAACTAAAAGGTCTACCCAGGTGGAACCAGTGATAAAGAACCCATCTGCCAATTCAGAAAACACAAGAGATGCAAGTTACATCCCTAGGTGAGGAAGATACCTTGGAGGAAGTCATGCAAATCCACTCCAGCATTTTTGCCTGGAGAAACTCATGGATAGAGAAACCTGATGGGCTACAGTCCAGTGGGTCACAAAGAGTCAGACATGACTGAAATAACTTAGCACACACAGTGATTAAATGCCAAGAACACTAGAGTTTCTCAGGGCTCGGTGGAGAGCCCTTGACCTCACTTCTCAGGCGTCAGGTAATCATAGCCAAGCAGATAAACCTCCAAGGGACACAGTTTGAAAATCTGAGCTGATTGGTACAAGGTTCCATAGCTAGACAGTGACAGAGCAAGGATTAGAAGCTGGATAACTAGCTTCAATGCCAGTACTCTTCACCAATACTTTTCAAATTTCAGTGAACACACGGATCACTTAGAACTCTTATTAAAATACAGATTCAATTCCATGATTCTGAGGGGGTCTTAAAACACTGTACTGCTAACTGCTCCCAGGTGACATCAATGTTGCTTGTCCAAGAAGCACACTTGGACAGCAAGGCTTTATACTAAACCACATTGCCCTCAATGAACAAGCATACTGGAAAGAAACTTAATCTAAGCTAAAAACTACCTTTTTAAAAAATAATTCACTCAGACCTTCTTTTTTCACAATCTTGACTAATCTCCACTTAACACTCCAAAGAGGCAATAAGCAGAGTAAAGAGAAGAAGCAAAATTTTTGTTTTATAGTGGCCCACCAACTGATCCTTAAAGAATTAATATGCAAACCGAAAATGGTTCACATCAGGCCTGATTATTTTGGAAAGTATAAAACCAAGTTTGAAAATGTTGACTTTAAAATATATATACATTTGAGGGAGGATCCACAGATGAAATGAGTGTGAAGATGTGAAGCTGGCAGCCATAGAAACATTGCCCAGGATATGAAGGTCACCCTCAAGGGTCCTCCACATTTCTTTTGTGGACTCATAACTGCTGAGCCTTCCTTTTAAAGCCTAGCACTCACCTCACAAACCTAGACTGTGTATTAAAGAGTAAAGACATTGTTTTGCTGGCAAAGGTCCATGTAGTCAAGGTTACGGTCTTTCCAGAAGTCTTGTACAGAAGTAAGGATTGTACCATGAAGACGGCTGAGCAACAAAGAACTGATGCTTTCTAATTGTGGTGCAGGAGAACACTCTTCAGATACTCTTAGAAAGCAAGGTGACCAAACAAATCAATCCTGGAAATCAACCATGAATATTCTTTGGAAGGACCGATGCTGAAGCTGAACCTCAAATACTTTGGGCAATTGATGCGAAGAAACAACTCATTGGAAAAGACCTCAATGCTGGGAAAGATTGAAGGCAGGAGAAGAGGGCAACAGAGGATGAGTTGGTTGGATGTCATCACTGATTCAATGGACATGAACTTGGGCAAACTTTGAGAGATGGCAAGGCACAGGGAGGTCTGGTGTGCTGCAGTTCATGGGGTCACAAAGAGTTTGGACATGACTTAACGACTGAACAAGAACTCACTTCACTACACAGGATAGCACCAAGCTTCCCTATCAACCATTTTGTTCTTTCCCCTGCAGTCATACTCCATACATCTGAGGCAACTGATCAAATAATTTTCAGGTTAAAAATAACAATGTGCTTTCATTTTAAGACAGCATTTGGATTTATATAAGGACCTTAAAAACACTGATGAAAATTAGTGATAAAAATATAAGTTAAATGTTTCACATGGTTTCTTATACTGCTAAGTTGCTGCTAAGTCACTTCAGTCTTGTCCGACTCTGTGCGACCCCATAGACGGCAGCCCACCAGGTTTCCCCATCCCTGGGATTCTCCAGGCAAGAGTACTGGAGTGGGTTGCCATTTCTGTCTCCAATGCATGAAAGAAAAGTGAAAGTGAAGTCACTCAGTCAAGTCTGACCCTGAGCGACCCCATGAACTGCAGCCTTCCAGGCTACTCCATCCAGGGGTTTTCCAGGCAAGAGTACTGGAGTGGGGTGCCATTGGCAGCCTTTATTATATCATGAAGACAGTCGATTCCTCAACAATGCAAACTCGATGAGACAGAGAGGTCTTTAAAAGAGAGGTTGATGAAACTGGAGCCTATTATACAGAGTGAAGTAAGCCAGAAAGAAAAACACCAATACAGTATACTAACACATTGAAGGAAATGGCAATCCACTCCAGTATACTTGCCTGGAAATCCCATGGACAGAGGAGCCTGATGGGCTACAGTCCATGGGGTCGCAAAGAGTTGGACACGACTTAGCGACTAAACCACCAAACCATATATGAAATTTAGAAAGATGGTAATGATAAACCCTGTATGTGAGACAGCAAAAGAGACACAGATATATAGAACAGTCTTTTGGACTCTGTGGGAGAGAGAGAGGGTGGGATGATTTGGGAGAATGGCATTGAAACATGTATAATATCATATATGAAATGAATTGCCAGTCCAGGTTCGAAACATGATACCAGGTGCTTGGGGCGGGTGGACTGAGATGACCCAAAGGGATGGTAAGAGGAGGGAGGAGGGAGGGGGGTTCAGGATGGGGAACACGTGTATACCTGTGGCAGGTTCATGTTGATGTATGGCAAAACCAATACAATATTGTAAAGTAATTAACCTTCAATTAAAATAAATAAATTTATATTTAAAAAAAAATAATGAGAGGTTGTACTCAAATCCTAACAGTCTGGTTATTACTTGTATATTGTCACCCTGCTTATTTAACTTATATGCAGACTACATCAAGTGAAATGTACTGGATGAAGCATAAGCTGGAATCAAGATTGCTGGGAGAAATATCAATAACCTCAAATATGCAGATGATACCACTCTTATGGCAGAAAGTGAAGAATTAAAGAGCCTCTTGATGAAAGTAAAAGAGGGGAGTGAAAAAGTTGACTTAAAGCTCAACATTAAGAAAACGAAGATCATGGCATTTGGTCCCATCACTTCATGGCAAATAGATGGGGAAACAGTGGAAACAGTGGCTGACTTTATTTTTCTGGGCTCCAAAATACTGCAGATGGTGATTGCATCCATGAAATTAAATGCCACTTACTCCTTGGAAGGAAAGTTATGACCAACCTAGACAGCATGTTAAAAACGAGAGACATTACTTGGCAAACAAAGGTCCATCTAGTAAAGGTTATGGTTTTCCCAGTAGTCATGATGGATGTAAGAGTTGGCATATAAAAAGAGCTGAACACTCAAGAATTGATGCTTTTGAACTGTGATGTTGGAGAAGACTCTTGAGGTCCCTTGGACTGCAAGGAGATCCAACCAGTCCATCCTAAGAGAAAGCAGTCCTGGGTGTTCACTGGAAGGACTGATGTTGAAGCTGAAACTCCAATACTTTGGCCACCTGATGTGAAGGTGGCCACCTCATTTGAAAAGACCCTGATGCTGGGAAAGATTGAAGGCAGGAGGAGAAGAGGACGACAGAGGATGAGATGATTGGATGGCATCATTGACTCAATGGACATGAGTTTGGATAAGCTCAGGGAGCTGGTGATAGAGATGCCTGGCGTACTGCAGTCCATGGGGTCACAAAGAGTCAGACATGATTCAGTGACTGAACTGAACTATAGTATCAAATCCTCAATAGAAACTAAAGTGAATTTCCATGTAAAGAAGTTCTCACTAAATCAGTAACAAGGATGTAGAATGCCTTCAATTTAGTTGAGAAAAGAGCCACATTTTAAGAAGCTGATGGAGAATTGATTATATTGATCTTTACCCATCATAGTTACTGAGAATACAACGTTAAGAGCAGTCTTTTGTACCCTTTGTAACGTCTGAATGCAAATCCTTGACTTGGCCTTCAAAAATTCCTATATGAAACTCTACCTAAAGATTTAGCTTCTTTGGGTGCAAAATAGCATTACTTCATGAACGCAAAAGCAGAATATTTTTTTAAGTCCAATAATTTATTCTCACAACACTGTTCTGTTCCATTTACATTTTTAAATAAAGTGCTCTCTTCTGAGTTTAATGTGGTAAATGAGTTTAAATTCTTTAGAAACATATATTGGTACTGCTCTCTTGTAATTTGGTAAAGTACAGGCGAGGCATTTGAATAATGAAAAAGAGGCATTTCTCCTCAATACTACATTAAGTAAAAGCAAATCAGTAACTTATAATCCTGTTTCCATGGAAACCTAAGTATAGAGTCAGTCTGATACAAGGCTTTTCTCCTGGTATACATATTTTCCCCCTGCTTGAAATATACTTTTGATTTCTGTCCAAAGGCTAAAGAGTAGTGCTGAGAACCAAATGATCATCTTTGGTCCTTTTCCTAGGTTAATTGAGCTGTATGTATAAGTAGCTAAAATAAACAGCACAGCCTCATCATGGCAGGACTGTAGGAAGGACTGGCTGAAAAAAATGGACTTTGAGGGGGAAAAAATTGCCTTAATGAATCTGCTTGCCTTAGTTGAGATTTGGGGATTAAATATGAACTTCTCAACTCCATCTCCATTATTTCCTACGCTGTGTGCCTCACATGCCTCTGCCTGGGCAGCAGCTTATTACAGGACAATGTTCTCCACCACCCCCATAATCTATAGCCAGAGTAGAATCATACGAATGATTCCCCTTCCAACCTCTGAACAGTTGTTCTCAAGTGTTGTTATGGGACCAGCAATATCAGTAGCATCTGGGAGTATTTTAAAAAACGCCAATTCTTGGATTCCACCTCCAGTCTACTGAACCAGAGACTCAGGAGAGGCCCATTAATACATTTTAACAAGCCTTCTGGATGGTTGTAATGTATGTTTGCAGAAGCACCAGTTACACACCTGTATAAACAGGGACTTGTAGGGAGACACGGACTTTGACTTGGAGCTAAGTTACCCTCAGCACACAGGGAAGAGTGGCTAGGAGCATCCATGAAATTAAATGCCACTTACTCCTTGGAAGGAAAGTTATGACCAACCTAGACAGCATGTTAAAAACGAGAGACATTACTTGGCAAACAAAGGTCCATCTAGTAAAGGTTATGGTTTTCCCAGTAGTCATGTATGGATGTAAGAGTTGGCATATAAAAAGAGCTGAACACTCAAGAATTGATGCTTTTGAACTGTGATGTTGGAGAAGACTCTTGAGGTCCCTTGGACTGCAAGGAGATCCAACCAGTCCATCCTAAGAGAAAGCAGTCCTGGGTGTTCACTGGAAGGACTGATGTTGAAGCTGAAACTCCAATACTTTGGCCACCTGATGTGAAGGTGGCCACCTCATTTGAAAAGACCCTGATGCTGGGAAAGATTGAAGGCAGGAGGAGAAGAGGACGACAGAGGATGAGATGATTGGATGGCATCATTGACTCAATGGACATGAGTTTGGATAAGCTCAGGGAGCTGGTGATAGAGATGCCTGGCGTACTGCAGTCCATGGGGTCACAAAGAGTCAGACATGATTCAGTGACTGAACTGAACTATAGTATCAAATCCTCAATAGAAACTAAAGTGAATTTCCATGTAAAGAAGTTCTCACTAAATCAGTAACAAGGATGTAGAATGCCTTCAATTTAGTTGAGAAAAGAGCCACATTTTAAGAAGCTGATGGAGAATTGATTATATTGATCTTTACCCATCATAGTTACTGAGAATACAACGTTAAGAGCAGTCTTTTGTACCCTTTGTAACGTCTGAATGCAAATCCTTGACTTGGCCTTCAAAAATTCCTATATGAAACTCTACCTAAAGATTTAGCTTCTTTGGGTGCAAAATAGCATTACTTCATGAACGCAAAAGCAGAATATTTTTTTAAGTCCAATAATTTATTCTCACAACACTGTTCTGTTCCATTTACATTTTTAAATAAAGTGCTCTCTTCTGAGTTTAATGTGGTAAATGAGTTTAAATTCTTTAGAAACATATATTGGTACTGCTCTCTTGTAATTTGGTAAAGTACAGGCGAGGCATTTGAATAATGAAAAAGAGGCATTTCTCCTCAATACTACATTAAGTAAAAGCAAATCAGTAACTTATAATCCTGTTTCCATGGAAACCTAAGTATAGAGTCAGTCTGATACAAGGCTTTTCTCCTGGTATACATATTTTCCCCCTGCTTGAAATATACTTTTGATTTCTGTCCAAAGGCTAAAGAGTAGTGCTGAGAACCAAATGATCATCTTTGGTCCTTTTCCTAGGTTAATTGAGCTGTATGTATAAGTAGCTAAAATAAACAGCACAGCCTCATCATGGCAGGACTGTAGGAAGGACTGGCTGAAAAAAATGGACTTTGAGGGGGAAAAAATTGCCTTAATAATCTGCTTGCCTTAGTTGAGATTTGGGGATTAAATATGAACTTCTCAACTCCATCTCCATTATTTCCTACGCTGTGTGCCTCACATGCCTCTGCCTGGGCAGCAGCTTATTACAGGACAATGTTCTCCACCACCCCCATAATCTATAGCCAGAGTAGAATCATACGAATGATTCCCCTTCCAACCTCTGAACAGTTGTTCTCAAGTGTTGTTATGGGACCAGCAATATCAGTAGCATCTGGGAGTATTTTAAAAAACGCCAATTCTTGGATTCCACCTCCAGTCTACTGAACCAGAGACTCAGGAGAGGCCCATTAATACATTTTAACAAGCCTTCTGGATGGTTGTAATGTATGTTTGCAGAAGCACCAGTTACACACCTGTATAAACAGGGACTTGTAGGGAGACACGGACTTTGACTTGGAGCTAAGTTACCCTCAGCACACAGGGAAGAGTGGCTAGGATTCATATCTCATCTATAGTACCTGCCCTAGGAGAGATCCCTAAGGAAACTAAATATCCTGGGGATATTTGATATGTAAAGTTAGAAAAAGGATGACAGGATGACATGAGGGGTGAGGTTATATGGGGTAGTGGATTAAACTCATTTTTTTTTTTTAAGGAAGAGGCAGCAAGCTATTTCTCATATCATATTGAACTTTCTCTTACTTGGAGACCACCCCTGACTCCAAATGATAACTAACTAAACAAACGTATGGATATACAATATTTGAATTTAGACTTTTCAAGGTGCATGCTATACTATTTCCTATCCTTCTGGAAACAGTTTTTTATTTGCATCTAAATCAGCATTTTATTTTATTTTTTATGACTTACTTTATTTTTTAATTTTTTTTGATTGTATACATGTTTCATTGCCATTCTCCCAGATCATCCCACCCTCTCCCTCTCCCTCAGAAGCCGAAAGTCCGTTCTATACCTCTGTGTCTCTTATATTGTCTCACTTACAGGGTCATCATTACTATCTTTCTAAATTCCATATATATGTGTCAGTATACTGTACTGGTGTTTTTTTTTTCTGGCTTACTTCACTCTGTATAATCGGCTCCAGTTTCATCCATCTCATTAGAACTGCGTCAAATTTACTCTTTTTGAGGGCTGAGTAATACTCCATTGTGTATATGTACCACTGCTTTCTTATCCATTCATCTGCTGATGGACATCTGGGTTGTTTCCATGTCCTGGTAATTATAAACAAGGCTGCAATGAACATTGGGGTACATGTGTCTCTTTCAATTCGGGTTTCCTCGGTGTGTATGCCCAGCAGTGGGATTGCTGGGTCATAAGGCAGCTCT
>SJYC01059323.1:0-10648 GCA_006408675.1 Madoqua kirkii
AATAACCCTTTGAAGGAAATGCTATCATTATCTTCATTTTAAGATATAAAGTCTGAAGCAGATGGAAGTTAAAGAAACAGACTCAAATGGTTACGAAGTTCATAAACAGTAGAGCCAAGGTAAAACATATTTTTTAGATATATGTACAGACCTCCTACACTTATCTACTATATAATCCTGTGAAAAGAAATGTTAGGAGACCTGAAGTCATTCATTAAAAAGTTAAATGACTGATCATCTTGTAACCACAGCTGTTTCTATAAGCCAACTGCCTGATCATACTTATGGTGTGTATGAAAAATCTTTCTAATTCCCTGTATGTGGCCCTAAGTTACAAACCATTCATTATGGCCCTTTGTTACCCTTATCCTTGCCCTAATATTCTGAACCAGTCAAATTACTTTCTTGGGGACTTGGATAATCCAAAGACCAAAAATGTTTCAGAGTAACTGTTTTTGTTTTGCTTTCATTTTTCCTAGATCCTGGAGACCAATCAATATCCTATTTTTCTTTTGAGGCACTTATTATCTGAATAAAATTGTAAGGCAGAATGGGCAGGTCTTACTTAGATCTTTAGTGTTAAGCTGTCAAGGTTTAAATCTGGTTTCCATTTAGCGGAAAATTAGAAAACTCAACCTTGCTTTCTCTTCCAGTGGAAGGTGTGCCGACCACGAGGGCAGCATTCACCTTCCAGTTCTCTGTTCCCTGGCCTCATCTGGTCAGGCTCTGACCTGAGCAGGGAGAGTGGGGCCCTGTGCAGAGGGGCAGCCTTGTCTGGCTCACCCAGAACTTGCCTTCTTGACTTCACCTGCACACCCCCGTCTAAGTTTCTGCTCTGCTTCCTTGAGGGCCTAGCACCTCACTGATTTAGAGTGGTTGTGGATCACTTTTTTAAAATAGTGTCTTTAAAGTGACTTGTAAGGGTTTTTATTCTTGCTTTGTGTTCAAATTTATTTTTTTGTTTGTCAGAGCAGTAGTCATGAAATTTAGTCATGAAATTTAGAGACCAGAAAGAGGCAAAGAGAATAGTGCCATCAACCCATGAGGATACCACTCCAAAATAATCCGTGAGGTTATTACTCAGAAAATGGTGGTGGGACTTCCCTGGAGTCCAGTGATTGAGTTTGCACTTCCACTGTAGGGGGTGAGGCTTCAGTCCCTGGTCGGGGAACTAAGAGCCCAGATGCTTTGTGGCATGGCCAAAAACTTTAAAAGAAAAAAAAAGTAATATTTTTAGCACTGTGATAAATAAGACACAACAGAATTTTTCTTTTTAACTATTTTTAAGCACACAGTTCCAGAGACGGCAATGACACTCCACTCCAGTACTCTTGCCTGGAAGATCTCATGGATGGCAGAGCCTGGTAGGCTGCAATCCATGGGGTCGCTAAGAGTTGGACATGACTGAGCAACTTCCCTTTCATCTAATTTGATATATTGGTATGATTGTTTCAAACTGGCATTTTATCAGGGCTTTCAAAAACTTAACCCAAATAATTAAGTGGTGGGGAGCTGTGAATATGGTAGAGATAAACATTTTAATACCATGGAACTTCTGTTGCCATCAACGTTCATCATACGGGCAAGTGTATATTATACTCACACAAAACATAAGCCTGATTTAGCAATTTTTTCCTAGGATATGTTCAATAGGATAATTAAAACATTTAGGAACTTGACTAGGGTTCCTCATGAATCCTTCAATTCTGTCAATGAAGTCAACAAATATTGACTAAGTGCCTGCTGTATGTCAGGTTTCTATTAGCATCTAGAAATCCAGTAATAAACAATGGATAGTTTCTGCTCTTATCTCTCCATTTTGAGTAGAATTAGAATAATTTATGCCATAACTGAAATTTTCAAAGGCTTAAAAACATAGACAAGTGTGCCTAATGGTCTCAAAAGTTTGGACAAAAGGAGAGGAGCTAGAAAACTCTTCCCAGAGCAGGTGACAAGAGATGAGTCAGAAATTCTGAGTGGGAGTTGACTCTTCAGAGAATACAGGATTGTATGAACACTGGCAGAAGTTTGATTGGCAAAGAAAAGTTCCACAGTGATAGAGCATTATTACAGCAGACCTCATTTCAGGAAATTTATTTTGAATTATCAGCACAGGAACTGATCTGCAGGATGACAAGCTTTTATTCCATAAAAGCAGGAGATGTCAGATCTATCTTCACTTCTCCCTTAGAAGTCTTTTCTTTATCTTGTTTTAACTACTTACAGCTTCCACCACCTAACTGCCTAAAATGATAAATATTGAGGATCTCTTTCAGGAACACACACACACACACACACACACACACACACACACACACACGAGGCCATCCTATTGTCTTAACCCGGCATGCTGACATTACTTAAACCCTCTGAGCATGCTTCTTCTTTTTCCATTTGTAATAAAGCACTAGGATTATTAAACGAGGTGATATCTCTGAAGGACTAAACAAATGTCTTCAGCCATCATGGGTTGAGAGAGATATTTGTTTCCTCCTTAAATCATTTCTATTATCCTAGTTTATAGTTTACCACTCATCCTATTCTTAGACACTTCACTTTTACATATATGTTCATTCATGGTGCTAGAGGCTTCACGTGCTTCTATAAAAAATACTTTGTAATAGTAAAACTCGGTGAAAAGAATTTTGCTGTAATTAACCTATTGTCTCTCAGATCAACACTAACCATTCTATACCTGACTGGTTATGCTGAGGCTGGAATTCAGCAAGTCTCTCTCTCCTTTGCCAGTCATTTCCATGTCAGACTCTGCCAAGGGCACTAGGAGGCCAGAAGACTGGAGGAGAAATAAGAGACTTGCTTCTTCCATTTTTGCTTATTGCTCCCTCGAGTGTCACTCTAACACTGACCCTTTGCTACGATGGTAACAGCTGGCTTCAGTTCTTCCCTTTCTTTAGCTCATCTCAAGCCAGCTTCATTGGGCCCCTTCAGAGACAGGAGAAATGGTGGCAATGCATCTGCTTAGACGTCTAGGTACCAGTTCTAAAATGTTCCTTCTTTGAGTTTCTATTATAATTTAGTACCACCAACTGAACAAAACCTCTTTCCTGCAGAGATTCGGATCTCAACTTCATGACTCCTTCCTCCAAGCTTCTTGGTTCTAATAACACCAAACCTTCCCCTATCTGCCCTCTTGATCATAGAGGTGGTAGCTGCTTTCTGCAGGCATCAGTCTGGTAGAATTTAAGAGTTAGTCTTTCAACCTTTCTTTAACCAGTGTTAAAAAAAATTATCTTTTAAAAAATATCTGTATGGTTTCTATTTTCACTGAATGATATTGAAACAAGGGATATCAGGATCAGTCCTGCCCAAACAGAGGAAGAACTTATCAAAGGACAATATGAATTTTTGAAAAGAGGAAAGGTAAAAAAAAAATATAATAACCTGCATATCACACACACACACATACACACAGAGAGAGAGCTGGCATTTGCTTCTCAGCTAATAGGGAAACCATTAAAATGGTGACTCCATCTACTTCACCCAACAATGCTTAATATATCTTGACACCCAAGATATTTATCTACTGTTAATCATCCAGCTGACAACTTACCTAATTCTTTTGAGTTAATCATTTATGGCTCCATCTTTTAAAGACCTATCACTGTTGACATCCAACACCAACACCTGAGGCCAAGTCTATTTTTGGGGAATATTTTACAGAGAACAAAATCTCCCTTCACAGTTCTTTGTAAAAAAACATTCTATATCTTAGTTATCAAACTGTGATATGTCCAAAGTCTTTATTTTATCATAGCTAGAGTTTTCTAAGAGATAAGTTTTTCATGGACGATATTTCCTGAGATGATGAGCAGTGAATGAATAAGGAAAAGAGAGATTACGTGTCTTAAAATGCTTACAAATGGATTTCCAGAGCTAGAGCAATATTTACAGATATTTGTTCCCTTCAGATATAAAAGAAAATTTTAATCAACTGGAGTGGCAAACACAAAGGTAGGTGAGTTGAATGTAGTTGAATTCTTACAGGCACTCTTTAAAGAGTTCTGAATTAATGGACCTAGAGTAAAATAATGATTCAATGCCTGTTCAAATACAAACACTACAAAGGTGTTATGCTAGTGGTGTGCTATGGAGCAACAAAAATGTATAGCAAAGATACATGCATAATAAACCATGAAGAATTGTACACATCTATTTTTAAAATTTCTATAATTTCAACAAATAAAAATAAAAAATGAGATTAACTAATTATTCTTCTCCCAGATTACCTGAGAACCATTTGATCTAGAAACACAGACCTACAAACTTCACAAAAACTCTTACAGAAAACTTCTTACACAACGTAGGCCATTTAGTTATAAAACTAATCCTCTCCAGTGACCAACATCACCTACCTGTGATTTACATGAGAACACCCAAAGGGAAGGTTTTCCTTTGCATGACCCAAACCTTGAACCACTCTATCACTAGTTTTCAACATTTTGAAGGAAATCTGAACTACTGTTTCTCTAAAATACCCATGATCTTGTTACCTTTCTTTTGCAAAAGCTGGACAAGGTGCATCAATAAATGTCGATGCAACCAGAATATCACTGTTAGCTTCAGCTTCCCCAAAAGTCATGCCTATTGTGCCATTCCATTTAAACAGCCTCCAACATTTTTTCATTTACTGCTGTCACAGAACTAGGCACTATGTGCTCAGTAGGCATGAGAGAATTCCTAAACTTTCTAGTGGGAATCTCTATGTGCTTAGTCAATTAGTCATGTCTGACTCTTTGTGACCCCCCATGACTGAAGTGTGCCAGGCTATTCTGTCCACTGGGGTTCTCCAGGCAAGAATGCTGGAGTGGGTTGCCATGCCTTCCTCCAGGAGATCTTCCCAACCCAGGTGTTGAACTGGAGTCCCCTGTATTGCAGGCAGATCCTTTATCAACCCAGCTACCAGGGAAGCCCTAGGAAATCTCTATACTACAAAAAAATAGGTTAGAAAAGAAGAAGGCAAAGGAGAAAAGGAAAGATACACCATTTCAATGCAGAGGTTCCAAAGAAAAGCAAGCAAAGATAAGAAAATCTTCTTCAGTGATCAATGCAAAGAAATAGAGGAAAACAATAGAATGGGAAATGGAATGGGAAAGACTAGAGGAGATCTCTTCAAGAAAATTAGAGACACCAAGGGAACATTCCATGCAAAGATGGGCACAAGAAAGGACAGAAACAATGTGGACCTAACAGAAGCAGAAGACATTAAGAAGAGGTGGCAAGAATACACAGAAGAACTGTACAAAATGATCTTCATGGCCCAGATAACCACAATGGTGTGATCACTCACCTAGAGCCAGACATCCTGGAATGTGAAGTCAAGTGGGCCTTAGAAAGCATCACTACACACAAAGCTAATAGAAGTGATGAAATTCCAGTTGAGCTCTTTCAAATCCTGGAAGGAGGTGCTGTGAAAGTGCTGCACTCAGTATGCCATCAAATTTGAAAAACTCAGCAGTAGCCACAGGACTGGAAAAGATCAGTTTTCATTCCAACCCCAAAGAAAGGCAATGCCAAAAAATGTTCATACTACTGCACAATTGCTTTCATCTCACATGTTAGTAAAGTAATGGTCAAAATTCTTCAAGCCAGGCTTTAATAATACATGAACCATGAACTTCCAGATGGTCAAACTGGATTTTGAAAAGGCAAAGAAACCAGAGATCAAATTGCCAACATCCATTCGATCACTAAAAAAGCAAGAGAGATCCAGAAAAACACCTACTTCTCCTTTATGGACTATGTGAAAGCCTCTGACTCTGTGGATCATAACAAACTGTGGAAAATTCTTCAAAAGATGAAAACACCAGATCACCTGACCTATCTCTTGAGAACTCTGCATGCAGGTCAAGAAGCAACAGTTAGAATTGGACATGGAACAACAGACTGGTTCCAATTCTGGAGAGAAGTATGTCAACACTCTATATTGTCACTCTGCTTATTTAACTTATATGCAGAGTACATCAAGTGAAAATTATGTACTGAATGAAGCACAGCTGAAATCAAGATTGCTGGAGAAATAAAAATAACCTCAGATATACAGATGATACCACCCTTATGGCAGAAAGTGAAGAACTAAAGAGCCTCTTGATGAAAGTTAAAGAGGAGAATGAAAAATCTGGCTTAATACTCAACATTCAGAAAACTAAGATCATGGCATCTGGTCCCATCACTTCATGGCAAAGAGATGGGGAAACAATGGAAACAGTGACAGACTTTATTTTGGGGGGCTCCAAAACCACTGCAGATGGTGACTATAGCCATGATATTAAAAGGCACTTGGTCCTTGGAAGAAAAGCTATGACCAACCTAGACAGCATATTAAAAAGCAGAGACATTACTTTGTCAGCAAAGGTCTATCTAGTCAAAGCAATGGTTTTTCCAGTAGTCATGTATGGATGTGAGAGTTGGAATATAAAGAAAACTGAGTGCCAAAACAATGATGCTTTTGAACTGTGGTGTTGGAGAAGACTCTTGAGAGTCCCTTGGACTGCAAGGAGATAACCAGTCCATCCTAAAGGAAATCCATCCTGAATATTCATTGGAAGAACTGATGCTGAAACTGAAGCTGCAAAACTTTGGCCACCTGATGTGAAGAACTGACTCATTGGAAAAGTCCCTGATATTCAAAAAGATTGAAGGTGAGAGGAGAAGGGGATAACAGAGAATGAGATGGTTGGATGGCATCACCAACTCAATGGACACGAGTTTAAGCAATATCTGGGAGTTGATGATAGATAGGGAAGCCTAGCATGCTGCAGTCCATGGGGTCACAAAGATTTGGACACGACTGAGTGACTGACCTAAACTGAACTGAGAAACAAATGGCAGCAATATTTCAGTCCTGGTTTCTTTCTGTTCTAGAAAATATTGTGACTGTCTTCCATCCATTGGTACCAAACACATATTTGCCTTTCTCTTTCCATATGCCTTCTCCTTTGCCTGGAATCTCTTTCCAAATCTTTCAACACCTAGTTTCAACACCTAGTTCACATTAGTTTCATCTCTTCTGTAAGACTTAGGGGAAGTTCTCCACTCCTCATGTGCAGAGCTCTGCTATCAACAATCTTATACACATTAACTTAACTAATTCTCACAAAACACTATGAGGAATATAATATCATTGTCCCCATTTTACAGACGAGGAAACTGGGGCATAGGAAGTTGAGAAACTTGCCTAGGATTTGAACACAAACAGTCTGGCTCCAAAGTTCAGCTGTTACTATTTTTCACTGATGGATACTTGTCTTAGTCCTGTCTACACTTACCTGTCACTGGTCTAAATCCTTGCAGTATGCTTCACTTACATAGATGATTAAATATTTAGTAAAGTGAAATAGTTGAAATATAAACAAGCATATTTGTTTATATAACACATATCAATGAGGAAACAAAGGTCCAGAAAAAGCATATTACTCCCTAAAAATTCACCAAAATTTCACTAAAAGTCAGGTATTCTAATTCAGAATTCCAGCTACCACATGATTTTAACCATCTTCTATGGTAAAGTTGAAGTGTGTTTACCTTTTTTTCTCACTTGTAGAAAATCTTAGTTTGCCCTCTAGCTCTATGCATGATTATAAGACACGAATATTCTGTGTTAGTTGTTCAGCTGTGTCTGACTCTGTGATGCCATGGACTGTAGTCCCCCCCGGCTCCTCTGCCCATGGAATTCTCCAGTCAATAATACTGGTTTGGGTTGCCATTTCTTTCTTCAATTCTGTCCTTAATTCAAACTAAAATTAAAGAAGACCTAGCTACCATTTTTCTTTTTATTATGTACTTACCATGTTAAAATTTTTGTTAGTAATGAATGAATCTTCTAATCTTTTAAAGTCAGAATTAGCAAGAATGTCTTCTGCTGGTTTATTTCATTATGTTTCCCATTTTGATAAATTTCATCTTGTCTGATATAAAATATCTAAACTTGGTGAAAGATTTGGGCCAGTCCCTTATCTTTATAAGCTTCAATTTCCTCTTACTGGTTCCTAAGAGCATAAAAGCAAGTTAAGTCTTTCTCTTCCATCCCTGCTTATGTCATACCCTCTTCTGAGCAAACCACCATTCTGAATTCTGAGTCTTTCTTCTTTGAACTCTTGTATCTCCTTCATTTTCCATATACTTCAGCAACCTTCACTTCCACTATCCATTGTCCTTTCCCTCTCTGCCCTCTGTCTATTTCTTGGATTCCAAAAAAAGTTGACTTTCTCTAGTTACCTCGGCAATTCAAGGAGGCTGATGCCATTTAATTTCCTGCCCTTCACGCAGGACCATTCTAGTCAATATGTGCTATTCTGCTTTCTCCAGGTCTTTATTGCTTCCTCTTAGCTGCTGTAGCTGTGTTTCCCAGAGGGGTATGAATCTTTTCCCAGGTGTGATGTTCTGCCTACACTAATAAGTGTATTATAGCAAAAGCCTCCTCCTATTTCCAACCTTCTCATTATTCAAAGGCCAGAAAATATTCTGCCCCTCTCTGTGCACTAAGTATCTCACATGGCACTCACCCCAGAGCACTTATGCAGAAACCCACGTTCAAAATAACAGCGTCACCATCATCACATTGGCCAACACTTACTGAGTGCCCTTAATAGATCAGTCACTGTGCCTCAGACATAAAACATCTCATTCAGTCCTCATATTTCCATGTAATCTGTTCTTCCACATCCCCATTTTACGCTGAGATACAGGTCTAGAAGCCAAATGACCTGCTAGAGACTAAATGACCTGCAAAACAGGAGCTGTCTACTCTTTCTTGTATTAGCGGTGCGACTCTCTTACTATTCACCAGAACCTAGGCTCTGGAATATCAGGATCACATATGTATGACTCATGACTGTATCCCCAGGTCTTAGCATGGCATCTGGGCACACAGTCAATAATTGATAAGCCCTTGTTAAGTAAAGATAACATATTTCCAAAGAGAAGAAACTATTAAGTTGTAGTTTCAGTGGCTGTACCCCAACACAAAGCCACATCCATGTGTGTTCAATGCTGCAGCTGTAACTGGGTGTGCCAGTATCTGTATTTAACTAGATAGTTTTAACATAATTAATTGTCTTTGGAAAGCAACCAATTTTAGCTTATATTTAAGACAGCTTCTATTAAGTTTTATATAAAGAAAAGAATTTATTGAAATGCAAAGTATTTGTATCTAGGAGTTCTAGAAAATGATCATGCATATATAAACATTATTTTCTTTATCCTCTGAAATCAAAAGACATTTTTAATAATAAATGATGTTGGTCAAAAAGTTATTATTTTGCAGTTACCTGAGTGTGTGTGTGTGTGTGTGTGTGTGTGTGTGTGTGTGTGCTTACCATTGTGGCTATTGTTATGCAATTATAAGAAAATAAGAGTATTTTGGTTAGTTGACCACTGCTAACCTAACTGTAGAGGTTCATTTCACAGCCCCTGCTAGGGACTTTTAACATTTCTTAAACATAGTCTGAACTTCTCCAGAGGCTCAGCTGCAAAGAATACACCAGAAGTGCAGGAGACACAGGAGACATGGGTTAGATCCCTGGGTGGGAAAGATCCCTAGAAGGAATATATGGCTACAGTCAAAGGGTCACAAAGAGTTGGACACAACTTAAGTGACAAGACACCTACAAATGTGGTTTAAAATGGCAAATTATCTTTGGGAATAAAATTATATAATACATCACCATGTCAGAATAAATAATTTCTGATATGATAACTCCTACTAAATATGATAACTCCTACTAAACAAAAAAGACACTGAATAATTTGTTAATTCCATGTTCATTCTCAGTCGTGTCCAACTCTTTGTGGTCCCATTGACTATAGCCCACCAGAATATTCTGTCCAGGGAATTTTCCAGGCAAGAATTCTGGAGTAAGTTGCCATTTCTTACTCTAGGGGAGCTTCCTGACCCAGGGATCAAACTCTCGTCTCTTTTACGCCTCCTGCATTGGCAGGTGGATTTTTTACCATTAGCTTCACCTGATGAGCCTAATAATCCTCTGGATAAGGTGAAAGGTGAAGTCACTCAGTCGTGTCCAACTTTGCGACCCCACGCAAAGTGCCAGGCTCTTTCGTCCACAGGATTTTCCAGGCAAGAGTATTGGAGTGGGTTGCCATTTCCTTCTCTAGAGGATCTTCCCAACCCAGGGATCATACCCAGGTCTCCCACACTGTAGGCAGACATTTTACCATCTGAGCCACCAGGGATATGAGTGCACAAACCAACTTATTTGTAACAGACATCCTTAACTTTTTGTAATGAACATAGAGATTAAAAATATATAACCTTATCCAAAGTAACTGATAACTATTTAAAAGATATATTAATTCTTCCTGATTCATGATCAAAATCCTATATTCATTCATTATTCTATATTCCTGAGACTTTTCAACTATTTTCAAAGAATGCTAGATAAATTCAGGGGAAAAAAAAAATCTGAATTAAAGACATCAACATGCTCATTAGTTCTTAGGAAAATCCTTTCTGTCTCATGAACACCCAATCTGCGAGCATTGATTAAATCTATCTTCAAGGCAATATAATTAAATTCTAGAATTAAATATCTAAAAATTAATTCTTCCCAAACTTAGCTAACATCCTTTGGTCTGATGATGTATTTTTTTCTTCATTGTGTAAAATCTTTAC
>SJYC01059328.1:0-21288 GCA_006408675.1 Madoqua kirkii
ATAAATCTGAGTGAACTCCGTGAGTTGGTGGTAGATGGTGAGGCCTGGCATGCTACGATTCACGGGGTCGCAAAGAGTCGAACATGACTGAACGACTGAACTGAACTGAACTGAACTGAGGCTGTTTTGTACTCCTTTCTTGGCATCAGGTCCACCCAGATTAGAAAAATCTATACTGTCGTCTGCGTACGTTTGGGTCGGGTCTAGACAACTGGAGGTCGGGACTTGACGGGGTGGTCTGAAGTGTCTACATTTCATTATTTACTAACAAAGTCCAGTGTGTCAAGACTCCATCAATGTGTCGTTATCTAATGACTATACAAACCGAAAGTGTTAAAAGTAAAGATTCTACTTTAAGTGTCTCGAATATTTAGTATACTTAGAAGAAATGACATAAAAAATTCGTCTATTTTTATGTGAGTCATAAATCCATAGCTTATAGTTAAAAACCTATTTTGAAAGGCCTGTTTGGTTTTTTTTTTTTAAGTAGCATTCTATAAGAAACCGGGAAAAAAGCTAAACAAACTGAATTAAACAGCAGATATATGTTTAGATCTTAGCAAGAAAAAAGAGACATATTCAGAATTTTCTGTAAAATATGATCCCCTCTGAACATGCTGCATACACATTAAACCAATATTGTTCTGGTTATCAGCACTTATTTATCAGTTGTGCACAATAGCTGCAGTGGAGTTCAACAGCTGCTCGAGGTTTACCGTTTGATTCCATGTATTTTTCATCAGCACTCTCCTGAAGCATCCATTATACATTATACATGCTCGTGCTTCCACTGCCTTAGATTCAGCAGAGAAATAGTGCCTCAAATAGGCCCTGAAAGTGGTTCCAAGAAAGTTGAGTATGTTAGGAATTTGCTAACAAGTTGTGTGTGTGGTTTGTTTGTTTGTTTGTTTTTGCTAAGGTATGTTTTACCATTTCCATTTGCTTTATCAATATATGTTTGCATTTAATTCCTAAAAGTATTAGAAAAAAAATGTGTATTTACTGTGCAATTCCATGATAGACCTTTGCAATGCTTTAAGAAAGAGATAGGCAAACTTTTTCTGTAAAGGGCCAAATAGTAAATATTTTAGAGTTTGCTAGTCCTAAAGTTTCTGCTACAATTCTCAACTCTATCACTGCAGAGTGAAAGCAGCCATTGGCAATGTGTAAATAAATGGGTGTGCCTGTGTCCCTGTACAAACATATTTTTAAAAACAGAAGACAGGTCTGAATTTGGCCTGGAGGCTGTAGTTTGCGGCCCTTGTTTAAGGTATTCACTATACCTCAGTTTATTAAGTCACAAAGGATTAGAGAGGGTTGAAAGTAGATTGCAAATGGTCTGTGGGGGTCCAGGTAGAACATAGTTTGAAACTACCCAGTCTGTTGATAAATTTAAAACTAGTCACTGGAGAATAGAAAGGAAAAGGAGAAGAAATATGCAGACAAAGCTTCAAAGAGACTCCTTCCTTAAGAGTATTCCTTTCCCCTACATCAAACATTCACTTGCTTTTGAATTTAATTTGGCATAGCCACTCTGCAAAATTGCTTTGCAGTATCCAATAGAGTTGAACATATGTGAACCCTAAAACCCAGTAATTACGCTCCTAGGTGTGCAACCAACAGAAATATATACATATACGCTCTAAAAAGACAAGGTGGAGGTGACATGTGTGTACCGATGTTTGATTCATCTTGACGTATGGCAGAAACCATCACAATATTGTAAAGCAATTATCCTCCATTTTTTAATTTTTTTTAAAAATATACATACTACAGGATTTAGAGTGATTTTTAAAATTAAACTCTTTATTCAGAGATAATTGTAGATTCATGTGTAATTGAAAGAAATAACACAGAAAGATCCCATGTCCCCTTTAACCAATTTTTGCCATGTAACATCTTGCAAGACTATAAACAATATCATAACCAGTATACTGACATTGTTGTAATTCACTGGCCTTACTTGGATCTCCTATTTTAGTTGTACTTGAGTGTGTGTGTGTGTGTGTTGGTGTGTTTGTGTATTTAGGTCTGTGCAGTTTCATCAATGTATAGGTTCATATATTCAATCAAAATATAAAACAATTCCATCAACACAAGCATCCTTCATGCTGACCATTTATCACCACACCCACCTCTTCCTTCCCCCCTGTTATTCCCAAAAGTGCTCGTCTCCTCTCCATTTCCAAAATTTTGTCATTTAATAACATGTTATGCAAATAAAATCACCAGTATATATCCTTCAGGGACTGGCTTATATTATGAAGTGTAATTCCCAGGAGATTCATCTAAGGTATTGCACATCCATTTCTTCTAATTGCTTCTGATTCAGGATATGAAGCCACAGATATGGAGCCACCACCATTAAATCCTTCATTCACTGAAAAATATTGAGTTGTCTCCAGTTAGAGGTTATTATGGATACAGCTGCTAGAACATTTGCATGTACATTGTATGTAAACATAGATTGTGATATATCCAGGACAAAGGTCCAAAAGACAATTGTGGGTTATGAGGTGCTTTTTGTTTTTAAGGAACTGACAAAAAGAGTGACTATACCTTTCAACATTCCCACCAGCAATGATACAGTTCCTCCACATCCTTACCAGCATTTGACATTGCCTCTTTTAGTCATTCTGATAGCTATATGGTGATACTTTATTATGGTTTTAATTAGCATTTAGCTAATACTAATAATGTTGAAGATTTTCTAGTGTGTTTATTTGTTCTCTGCATATACTCCTGTTTGAAATGCCTCTTTGTTTCTTTTGTGGACTTGAATCTTTTTGTACCTGGATGCTAGAGAGGTAGTAGTTACTAGATGGCTATATGGTTTGTAAATTTTTTCCCAAGACTGTAGTCTGTTTTTGATCTTTTACACCAAGGTATTAGAACTAATTTTTTGTTGCTGTTGTTTCCCTATTTTGATGAGGCCAACTTGTCATTTATTCCTTACATTGATCATTTTTGGTCTGAAATCTAAGAACTCCTCACCCTAAACCCTAAAGATTTTCTCTTTTCTTTCCTCCTAAAAGCTTTATGTTTTATCTTTTAGTTTATAGTTTATTTTAAATTAATTTTTATAAAAGATGAGAGATTTAGGGAGGGCTACATTTTGGGGTTTTTTTGCTTACAAATTGTCTAATTGCTGAAGTCTTATTTGTTGCAAAGGCAATCTTTCCTTCGTTGAGTTTTTTGCAGCTTTGTTAAAAATCAGTTTGGTAATCTGTGCAGTTACTTTTCTAGGTTTTCTATTCTATTTTATTGATCTATTGATCTTTCACTCATACAAAATGATTATGTATCTATGTATCATTTCATATATATTGATCTATGTATCTATCACTTCCAATGAATATTCATTGCAGGGACTGATGCTGAAGCTCCAGTACTTTGGCCACCTGATTTGAGGAGCTAACTCATTAGAAAAGACCTTGATGCTGGGAAAGATCGAAGGCAGGAGGAGAAGGGAATGACAGAGGAAGAGATGGTTGGATGGCATCACTGACTCAATGGACATGAGTTTGAGCAGGCTCTGGGAGATAATGAAGGACAGGGAAGCCTGGCGTGCTGCAGTACATGGGGTCGCAAAGAGTCAGACATGACTGAGTGACTGAACAACAACAATAAAATCTATCACCCTACCAATACCATACTCTTGATTTTTGTAGCTATGTAGTAAGCCTTAACATCAGATAGAATGACCTCTTACATGTTATTCTTCTATCTCAAGATTAACTATTCCAGAGCTTAGGCCTTTCCATATATATTGTAGAATAAGTGTTTGTATGTGTTATAAAATTTTGCTAGGATTTTAAAAAGAATTGCATTAAACTTAGAGATTAGGAAAAATTAATATCTTTATTATTTTGAAAACTTTAATCCAATAAAATTATATATGTCTCCATTAATCTCAATTTTCTTTTATTTCTTTCAACAATATTTGATAGTTTTCAGCATGCAAACTTTGCATATGTTTTGCTTTGTGCACACCTATATATTAAATTTTCTTTGGAGTGATAGAAAATGGTATAATGTCTTTAATGTCCATTTCTACATATTCATTAATAATATATAGACTGTCTCTTATACACATCTAGATGTGTATAAGAGACAGAGTTGAACATATGTGAACCCTAAAACCCAGTAATTACGCTCCTAGGTGTGCAACCAACAGAAATATATACATATACGCTCTAAAAAGACAAGGTGGAGGTGACATGTGTGTACCGATGTTTGATTCATCTTGACGTATGGCAGAAACCATCACAATATTGTAAAGCAATTATCCTCCATTTTTTAATTTTTTTTAAAAATATACATACTACAGGATTTAGAGTGATTTTTAAAATTAAACTCTTTATTCAGAGATAATTGTAGATTCATGTGTAATTGAAAGAAATAACACAGAAAGATCCCAATCCATTTCTACATATTCATTAATAATATATAGAAACTGACTTTTGAGTGTTAGGATCTCACATTCCATGATTTCCTAACCTCACTTATTATTTAACGGTTTTTTGTAGATCCCTTCAGATTTTCTATGTAAGCAGTCATGTATTTACAAATAAGGACAATATTCTTTCCAATCTCTATAGCTTTTCTTACCTCTCTCCTTTCCCTCATTTCTTTCTTCTTCTTCTTTTTTCTTTTTTTTGGTTTTTGCCTTATAGCAGTGGCTAGAAGTTCCAGTACCACCTTGAATAAGCCCGGTTATTCTTTCTGTATTACTAATCTTATGGGAAAG
The DNA here is from genome assembly GCA_006408675.1 of Madoqua kirkii. NCBI lineage: Eukaryota > Metazoa > Chordata > Mammalia > Artiodactyla > Bovidae > Madoqua > Madoqua kirkii. Next base: position 4,751 of record SJYC01059328.1, read on the forward strand.
CACTGAGGTTTTCATCACTAACTAAGATGCTGTTTTAGGGGTTTTGTAGATACTGTTTATCATATTACCTTCTATTCTAACTTGTGGAAATTATTTGGAATATATGGGTGTTCAATTTGCCAAATTGTTTCCTGGGTCAGTGCAGTTCAGTTCAGTCACTCAGTTGTGTCTGACTCTTTGGCAACTCCAGGAACCACAGAACGCCAGGCCTCCCTGTCCATCACCAACTCCTGGAGTCCACCCAAACCCATGTCCATAGAGTCGGTGATGCTATCTAACCATCTCATCCTCTATCGTCCCCTTCTCCTCCTGCTCTCAATCTTTCCCAGCATCAGGGTCTTTTCAAATGAGTCAGCTCTTCTCATCAGATGGCCAAAGTATTGGACTTTCAGCTTCAACATCAGTCCTTCCAAAGAACACTCAGGACTGATTTCCTTTAGGATGGACTCGTTGGATCTCTTTGCAGTCCAACGGACTCTCAAGAGTCTTCTCCAGTACCACAGTTCAAAAGCATCAATTCTTTGGTGCTCAGCTTTCTTTATAGTCCAACTCTCACATCCATACATGATCACTGGAAAAACCATAGCCTTGACTAGACTGACCTTTATTGGCAAAGTAATGTCTCTAGTTTTTAATATGTTATCTAGGTTGATCATAACTTTCCTTCCAAGGAGTAAGTGTCTTTTAATTTCATGCCTGCAATCATCACTTGCAGTGATTTTGGAGCCCCCCAAAAATAAAGTCAGCTATTGTTTCCCCTGTTTCCCCATCTATTTTCCATGAAGTGATGGGACCAGATGCCATGATCTTTGTTTTCTGAATGTTGAGCTTTAAGTCAACTTTTTCACTCTCCTCTTTCACTTTCATCAAGAGACTTTTTAGTTCCTCTTCACTTTCTGCCATAATGTTAGTGTCATCTGCGTATCTGAGGTTATTGATATTTCTCCCAGCAATCTTGATTCCACCTTGTGCTTCTTCTAGCCCAGAATTTCTCATGATGTACTCTGCATATAAGTTAAAAAAGCAGGGTGACAATATACAGCCTTGATGTACTCCTTTTCCTATTTGGAACCAGTCTGTTGTTCCATATCCAGTTCTAACTGTTGCTTTCTGACTTGCATATCGGTTTCTCAGGAGGCAGGTGAAGTGGTCTGGTATTCCCATGTCTTTCAGAATTTTCCACAGTTTGTTGTGATCCACACAGTCAAAGGCTTTGGCATAGTCAATAAAGCAGAAATAGATGTTTTTTTCTGGAACTGTATTGCTTTTTCAATAAACCAGTGGATGTTGGTAATTTGGTCTCTGGTTCCTCTTCCATTTCTAAAACCAGCTTGAACATCAGGGAGTTCACAGTTCACATATTGCTGAAGCCTGGCTTGGAGAATTTTGAGCATTACTTTACTAGCATGTGAGATGAGAGAAATTGTGTGGTAGTTTGAGTATTTTTTGGCATTGCCTTTCTTTGGAATTGGAATGAAAACTGATTTTTTCCAGTCCTGTGGCCACTGCTGAGTATGCCAAATTTGCTGGCATATTGAGTGCAGCATTTTCACAGCATCATATTTTAGGATGTGAACAGCTCAACTGGAATTCCATAACCTCTACTAGCTTTGTTCATAGTGATGTTTTCCAAGGCCCATTTGACTTCACATTCCAGGATGTCTAGCTCTAGGTGAGTGATCATATCATTGTGATTATCTGGGTCATGATGATCTTTTTTATACAGCTCTTCTGGGTATTCTTACCACCTCTTTGTAATATCTTCTGATTCTGTTAGGTCCCTACCATTTCTGTCCTTTATTGTGCCCATCTTTTCATTAAACGTTCCCTTGGTATCTCTAATTTTCTTGAAGAGATCTCTAGTCTTTCCCATTCTATTGTTTTCTTCTATTTCTTTGCATTTATCACTGAGGAAGGCTTTCTTACCTCTCCTTGCTATTCTTTGGAACTCTGCATTCAAATGGGTATATATTTCCTTTTGTCCTTTGTTTCCACTTGTTTTTTTTTTTTTTTTTTTTTTTACAGCTATTTGTAAGGCCTCCTCAGACAGCCATTTTGCTTTTTTGCATTTCTTTTATGTGGGGATGGTCTTGATCCCTGTCTCCTGTACAATGTCACAAACCTCCATCTATAGTTCTTCAGGCACTCTGTCTATCAGGCCTAGTCCCTTAAATCTATTTCTCACTTTCACTGTATAGCCATAAGGGATTTTATTTAGGTCACACATGAATGGTCTAGTGGTTTTCTCCACTTTCTTCAATTTCAGTCTGAATTTGGCAATAAGTAGTTCATGATCTGTGCCACAGTTAGCTCCCAGTCTTGATTTTGCTGACCGTATAGAGCTTCTCCATCTTTGGCTGCAAAGAATATAATCAATCTGATTTTGGTGTTGACCATCTGGACAGCTATTTGTAAGGCCTCCTCAGACAGCCATTTTGCTTTTTTGCATTTCTTTTACGTGGGGATGGTCTTGATCCCTGTCTCCTGTACAATGTCACAAACCTCCATCTATAGTTCTTCAGGCACTCTGTCTATCAGGCCTAGTCCCTTAAATCTATTTCTCACTTTCACTGTATAGCCATAAGGGATTTTATTTAGGTCACACATGAATGGTCTAGTGGTTTTCTCCACTTTCTTCAATTTCAGTCTGAATTTGGCAATAAGTAGTTCATGATCTGTGCCACAGTTAGCTCCCAGTCTTGATTTTGCTGACCGTATAGAGCTTCTCCATCTTTGGCTGCAAAGAATATAATCAATCTGATTTTGGTGTTGACCATCTGGTGATATCCATGTGTAGAGTCTTCTGTTGTGTTGTTGAAAGAAGGTGTTTGCTATGACCAGTGCATTTTATTGGCAAAACTCTATTAGTCTTGGCCCTGCTTCATTCTGCATTCCAAGGCCAAATTTGCCTATTACTCCAGGTGTTTCTTGACTTCCTACTTTTGCATTTCAGTCCCAAATAATGAAAAAGGACATCTTTTTCGGGTGTTAGCTGTAGAAGGTCTTGTAGGTCTTCATAGTACAGTTCAACTTCAGTTTCTTCAGCCTTACTGGTCAGGGCGTAGACTTGGATTACCATGATATTGAATGGTTTGCCTTGGAAACAAACAGAGATCATTCTGTCGTTTTTGAGATTGCATCTCAGTACTGCATTTTGGACTCTTCTATTGACTATGATGCTATTCCATTTCTTCTAAGGGATTCCTGCCCACAGTAGTATAATTTTTTTTTAGTTATTTTTTAATTTTATTTAATTAGAGGCTAATTATAATTTTTTAATAAAATTTTTCTTATTTGTTCTTTGTTGTTCAGTCGCTAAGTCATGTCTGACTATTTGTGACCCCATGAGCCTTAATGCACCAGGGTTCACTGTCCTTCACTATCTCCCTGAGTTTGCTCATATACATATCCATTGAGTCAGTACACTATCCAACCATCTAACTCTCTTCTCCTTTTTCCTTCAATCTTTCCCAACATCAAGATCTTTTCCAATGAGTTGGCACTTCATATCAGGTGGCCAAGGCATTGATACCATAGATTATATTAATTGAGTTTCAAAGGTTGAACTAGGCCTTTCATACCTAGAATAAATCTCATATGTTCACACTGTATAATTATTCTTACCAATTTTCATTCAACTTCCTAATATTTTGTTACAGATTTTAGGTCTAAAATCAATGAAAGATACTGATCTTTAACTTTATTTTTTGTACTTTCTTTGCCTGATTTGAGCATCAGGCAATACTTGCCTCATAAAACAAGCTGAGTAGTAGTAGTATTTTTAATTTTTCAAGTTTAGATGCTATTCAATTGTTCATAACCAATAGAAAGGACTTGTACATTGTGGTATTTCATAAAATGTAACAGTATAAAGAAATTGGAAAAAACAAGCCACAACTATATACAAAAATATGCATTGATCTCATAAATACTGTCTTGAGCAAAAGAGCCAATCACAAAAATATAATTCAATATGACTCCATTTATAAAAGAATCAGAGAAAACCAATGTTTGATGTTAGAAGTCAGGATAATGATTATCTTTATGAGAAGTAGTTCCTTTAAAAAGGACATATATCGTGGCTTCTGGGTTCCAGTCATGTTCTATTTCTAGTTATAGAGATGTGAGCATTCCTGAACAGTTCACTGAGCTGTGTACTTACCTACCCATTTCTATATGTTTGCTATATCTTGATTTGTGGGGAGGAGAAAGCAATATCCATCACCCCAACCCAAGCCATGGAGGAGTTCGTCTCTAACATACCCTCTGTCTACTTTTTGGTTGAATTCCCAGGAACCAGAGTCACACGGCTCAAAGTTCATGTAAACACAAAGATGAAAACAGCTTTTTATAGTGTGTTTGACTAGAAAGACACAAATTTCATTGTTTTCAAAACAGAACCACTATCTATTTTTGTTTCCTTTTAGGCCTTATGTTTGAACAGCCTCAACAAATGGATAATCTATCTGAAAAGTTTGAGAGCCATTCATACTTCTGGCAAAGAAGAGATGTATTAAAAGGTGGTTTTGCCAACAACTTTCATTCACTGTGCACTCTCTCCTGCCTGTTTGTGCTTGAACAGACTGCTATCATATCATATTCTTAACAATACCCAGTTAATTAAAATTAAATTACCCTAATAGCATCTGTGATTGCAGATATCCTTTTTTAGCATTCTGTTCTTAGGACTAATAAATGAATAAAGATTTATTAACTACATATTAGAAGATGAAAGCCTTGATTACTAAGTGCCTCAAGAATCTGAGAATATTTTAGCTTCAAAACAATAAGCAGAAATAGTACATTCCAGTGGTTAGTGGTACTATATCAGAGGAACAAACAGTACACTGGAAATTACTTCCACCCAAAAGATTTTAAGTTCTTAAGATTTCCCATGCATAGAAAGACTTCTGACTCTTCTAAATGCCTCTGAAGGTTTCTGAACCAGCACACTTCAAGAAGTCTGCAAAAAAAAAAAAAAATCACCAACACTCTGAAGAACAGGAAAACTTTTGTGAGCAAAATCAATACACTCCAGCATACAGTCACTATCAAGTTACCCTGACAAGTAACAGAGTTCTTATTGATCTACCACCCCATCACCCTCACCCTTCACTCCTTTATTTTATTTTGCAATCTTCAGGAATAAAAGTTGCTTTTGTAAAGTTCCCAGAGAAAATCATAATTCCAAAAGATACATACACCTCAGTGTTCATTCACTGTAGGACTATTTACAACAGCCAAGACATGGAAGGAACCTAAATGCCCATCAACAGAGGAATGGATAAAGAAGACGTGGTACATATTTACGATGACTATTACTCAGCCCTAAAAAGGAACAAAACTGTGCAATTTTCAGAAACATGGATGGACCTAGATGCTGTCATACAGAGTGAAGTAAGCCAGAAAAGCAAAAATTTATCAACGCCTATAGAATTTAGAAAAATTGTACAGATAAACCTATTTGCCAAGTCAAAGTAGATACACAGATGTAGAGAACAAACATATGGACACCAAGGGGGAAAAAGGAGGTGGGATGGATTGGGAGATTAGGATTGTGATATATATATACACATACATGTATATATGTATACATGTATATATATAAATATATGTATATATAATGTATAAAACAGATAACTAATGATAACCTGCTGTATAACAACATGGAACTCTACTCATTGCTCTGTAATGACCTAAATGGCTTCCCTAGTGGCTCAGTGTTAAAGAAGTTGCCTGCCAATGCAGGAAACACAGGCTCAATCCCTGAATCAGGAAGAGCTCTCAGAGAAGGAAATGGCAACCCATTCCAGTATTCTTGCCTGGGAGATCCTATGGACAGAGGACCTTGTTGGGGTACAATCCATGGATTCAGAGTCGGGTACAACTTAGTGACTAAACAACAGAACATATGTACACATATGACTGATTCACTGTGCTGTACAGCAGAAACTAACACAGCATTGCAAAGAAACTGTACTCCAATGAATTTTTTTAAGTTACTAGACGAAATATTTTAATACAAAACTATGATTTGAATATAATTAAACATATTAGCAATGTTTCTCAAGTTTTAGAATCCATGAAAACCATCTGCAAAGGCACTAAGAATACAGTTACTCAGATCCTAGATTCACAAATTATGATAGAGCCTTGGATTCTGCATTTTTAACCATCTTCCAAGATGATTCTGATATATAGGACTTGGGAGACAGAGTAAGAGACAGAAAGATAGAATGAGAGACAGAACTAGAACTAGGCTGGATAAATGAAAATTTCAAGATTGAAGAGTACATTTGCAAGAAAATCAAACTTGTTTCTTTTGAATGTGAATGGCAATAACAACTGAGTATAAATAATGCTGCCATGAACCACTAATATGAGGCCTGATTTATACATATAAGACAGCAGTAAATATCATATATTGTCCTCATTGATTCATGCAATAGCTATTTATTAAACACCTTTGTGCCAGGCCTGAAGAATGCAATGGTAAAATATTCTTTTAAAAACTGACAGTGTCATAGAAAAAAAAGAAAAATAAATAGGCATGCTGGTGGCTGAATTGTCTTGTATGGCTGACTTTATATATTTAACCTTGTTTCTTTAGAACAGACTAACTACTGCAAAGATCAAGAATCCACATCATAAAGAGTCTTGAATGCAACCACCACCCCCATTAGCCTGGACTCTGGTACTATCTGTGTCCCTGGGGATGCTCATCTTGAATGCTGCAGACTCCTTTCTTCCCATATCAAATTGAGACTTTTTAAGCTGACAAGGCATCTTGGAGACAAAACAGCCAGGGAGAACAATGATGGAGAGGGATAATTAGGGAATTTGGAATGGATATGTATGCACGGCTATCTTTAAAATGGATAACCAACAAGAACCTACTGTACAGCACATGGAACTCTGCTCAGTGTTATGTGGCAGATAGGAGAGTTTGAGGAAGAATGGATACATGTATCTATATGACTGAGTCCCTTCACTGTTCACCTGAAACTATCACAACATTGTTAATCAGCTATACCTCAATACAAAAGTAAAAGTTAAGAAAAAATAAATAACCCCAAAACATAAATTTCAGAAGTATAAATAGGAAAATAGCAAAGCTTGCTTTTCTATCCACCTAGAATCTGTCTTCTCTTTAGAACTTAAGATTTTAAAATAACTTACGATTTTAAAAAATAAATTAGGTTTGGATTGTGAAGAGAAGTGAAGTCACTCGGTCGTGTCCGACTCTTTGCAACCCCGTGGACTGTAGCCTACCAGGTTCCTCTGTCCATGGGATTCTCTAGGCAAGAACACTGGAGTGGGTTGCCATTTCCTTCTCCAGGGAATCTTCCCAGCCAGGGATCAAGCCCGGGTCTCCTGCATTGCAGGAAGACACTTTACTCTCTGAGCCACCCAGAAGCCCTAGACTATTTGTGACCATATTGATTTCTGCTAAGGGTGTAGTATACAAAATAAATGCATTTGGAATGTGGCGTTTTGCTGCCAACTATGGAGTAAATTCTTCTGTATTAAAAACAAACAAAAAGAGAAACAAAAACAAAAACCAGAAGCCCTGCACGGTGCGTGGCAGGTCCTCCAGGCAACCACTCTTTCTGCTAACCCCGAAAGGCCTGGTGTGGATGCGCCATCCCTCAGGGTCTGCAGCCCTCCTGAGACACAGCCCCTTCCAAGACTCAGAGAGGTCCTGAGTCCCTGCTCTCCCTTCAGATACCAGGGAGATGCCTTCTAAGTGGAGGGGAAAACTACATGAGCAATTGGACTGTTTTTTTCTCTTCCATTCCAACACCATTGTTGTACCCCAAAGCAAAACACAGTATTTACCTTCGGTCTTTCTTTCATCTTGAGGTGAACTTCCTCCTCTTAGGGGACTCAGATTCTCATTCCAGATCAGAAGTCAGACTGATTATTCACCCGCTTCTCTCTCTCTCTTTGCTTAAATTGAAGTTTAATTGATTACCCTTCTATCTGAGGACTGGGTACCCAGTGAAGAGTTCTTCCAGCGTAGCCTAGAGTCTTTTGTTTACTTGGTCTCCGAGCAAAACTCGGCAGTGAGCATGTGCCAACAAAATCTTGTTCCCATGCTTCTAGTTTCAAGCACTATAAGTTTCTCCAGTTATCACAGTTAGATAAAGGGTTGATCTAGCCCTAAACCAACTGAGAGGACAGTGTGGTCGCCCAAGGTTTTGTTGCCATAGTGAGTGAGAAAAGGGAATTGTGATTTTATGTTCCTCATTCTTTTTATTTTGGTCACTATGCCATTAGCATAGATTTTTAGACAAAAAATAATTAAACAATAGTGAAATTCACACAAAATCACAAATCATCCTCAGACTTTTACCTAAGCAAATGAATATATGTATGAGTATTCATTTGAATGTGTATGTGTATATTCATGTATCTCTGTGTGCATAATATATATGTATATTTTAACAACTAAATTTCAGTGTCACATTATTTTTAAAACTGGTTATTTCATTGAACAATGTATTATAGCACCTTTCCTTTTAAAAAAATAGTACAGCTACCATCAATTTAAGACTGTATTGGATCTATTGAATAGATTACTATATCGTATCTAATAGGTCTGCTAATGCTCGGTATCTGGCATGTTCACAGTTTTTCACTGTTATAAATAACTCTACATATTTTCACTACATTTCTGCCTTTCTCACACCAATTATCTTATCCAGTCCTCAACACTCCAACATGTACCACTATCTCCTATCATACAGATACAGGAAGTTTGTTTTTCCTCTGGATAAGGGCCAATTAACAAACTTAGATGGCCTAGTCATAAAGATCAAATTCCTTCTGAACACCCTCCATTGCATTCTGCCTAACATACTCAGCATTTCAAAGTCCTACCTTTTGGGTTTTTTTGGCGTTGAACTCAGGTTACACTGAAGTCTCTCCTCTATCACAATAGTTAGGACTGACTGAAGTCTGACTTCACTACTTTTACCAGTTTCTGGCTTTGTTCCTTTCCACTGTTGTAACTGTTACTGCTCTGACAAGTTGCAGATCCTACTCATTGTGATCTGTAGTACAAACACGCTTTGTGATCTTATTCTAACATCATCCCTGTCCTGTATTGGTTCTGCTTTCCACTAATTGATGCCCAGTACTTTACCTCCTTGTCTGAACCCCCAATTTCTAATCTTTCTGGGGCTTAAAATATGCCTGTTGATCTCTGCTCAATCTTTTCTAGTGGGTCTGGCAATAAATAAGTTGTGCATGGAAACATTTAAACAGACAGTAAGAGATATATAAGGTACTGAAATGGATAAGAAATGTATCTATAATTCTTATAGTTAAAAACCTATGTCATTTTTTTCTTATCCTTTTTGACATTCTATTTTATTCTATTTTTTTCATTTATATCTATCCATATCACATTCATCAACTACTAAATTTAAAACAATAATACTTTTTATCCTCAAGAAAATGTCTCATTTTCCTTACTTCTTTTGGTTCTTGAAATTGAACTAACAAAAAGGTTGTAGATGTGAACTTAGGTAGAAATACTGAGGAAGTAGGTGGTTCAATTTTGTTCCTAGCTCTCTGCTTATCCATGTTATAGCACAGCAATGTTGGAATTTGCTCTGTTCTAATTCTTCAACACCTTTTAGACTGCCTAGAGGAAACAAATGGTCTCTTGACTTTGCCAGGAAAATTATTCAAATCTCTCAAATTTAAACTACTTCCCATTTTGATTTTATAGAATTTTCTCACTAACGAGGAGGGAAGACAATAACCATAGAATAGCTCTTATTGCCAGTATCATATTCTTATTTCTATTCATTAACAAATAGTATTGTGGAAGCATATCAAATCTTAAGAACATGATATGTGCTGCAAAGAACATATAATTAGGCTGTGAAATAATGGTATAGATTTCAGAGGCTTCCAGTTAATCCAGAAGATATTGTCTTTCTCCTTCTCTTATCCCTCTCCCATATTTGACTAATTGCTAACTATTAAATACTTATTGAGTAACTACTCAGTTCCTACAAAGTGCTAAACAGTGAGAAAAGACTCAAACTGTTTACCATTACAGTAAAACAAAATCCCACCAACTATGTGCTTAAATTCTACGGTGAGATAAAACTTGAAAGGGTAAGGCAATTAGCAAGTAGAACAGTGTATATAAGTGAAAATGGTATGAAACATTTTATGCTCCTCTTTTTTGTAAGAGATCCTAACTTCTGTCAATGGAGAAGAAAAGTGGGAGAAGTAGAGCATGTTTCCCTTATTTAAAGAGCTTGGGGAAAAGGATAATACACATGTTAACATAGCCAGCTTTTACTAAGGTTCTAGAACACGTAGTGGTGGTCGCTCAGTCATCTCCAGCTCCTTGCGACCCCGTGGACTTAACCCACCAGGCTCTTCTGTCCCTGGAATTCTCCAGGCAAGAATACTGGAGTGGGTTGCCATTCCCTTCTCCAACATATACTTAATAACCAAATGTGTAGTAAATTAACAAAGAATCATGGTGAAGATGGAACTGTAGTTCCTTGCAGCATACTCTTTCTCATTTCTCACCACCCAGAAAAATATCTCCTGTAGCCATGAAACAGTGAAGAATTAGCATTCTCAGGTCCCAGAGGCATTATGTGATAATTTTTTAAAGCCCTATATTGTTCTGTCTGTATGTAAATAAATATACTTACTTTGTATTTGGCAATTAAAATAAACTGAACTAAAAACTGGCAAGATTAGGGTTTTTTTAGACCAAGATAATTGGGTATCTCAACCAAATTATGACTGAGACAAATTTGTATGTTTTCCATATATGTTGTAATTTCTTCTATTTTTGCTAGAACTCTCATTTTGCTACATTTTAGTTCAGTTGATTTTAATTGTCAACTATGAAGTAAATATATACATTTATAAAAATAAAGAATAATATAGGACTTTAAAAAGTACTTTAGTTCCAACTTTATCTTGAACATTTAAAAAGTAACTTCAGTAAAAATATTTCTCTTCAAAACTATATTTTAACTATTATTGCTGGTTTAAAGGTGATTTGAACTGCAACTTTAAATGAGAAATGAATAAAAATGGATTTTAATTTCACTTTTTGAAAAGAACATAATGTTTCACTTGGGGTATGTGGTAACTCTCAGAGGCAAGAAACTATTGGTTCACTTTATTCTAATGAACACTAGAATGTCAAATTCAAGTCATTTTTTAAATCACAAGAAGCAGAGAGGGGTAGGGTGGGGGAGGAGGAATAAGAGAAGATGAAGAATGTAAAGCTAGGTTTGGAATTCCCTAGAGCAGGCTCATTGAGGACATTCTGCCATCATTGCCACAAGTGGACAATGCTTTTCATGTTTCTATGTTGTTAGAGTGGTTGGAGCAATTCAGTCTTGACTGGCCAATTAACCTTGGCAGACATATTGAAAGGAGGGTCAAGGGAAGAACCCTGTCTTTCTCTAGCAAGAACAAAAAAAAAGGGAAATTCCCTAGTGGCTCAGATGGTAAAGCGTCTTCCTGCAATGTGGGAGACCTGGGTTTGATCCCTGGGTGGGGAAGATCCTCTGGAGAAGGAAATGGCAACCCACTCCAATACTCTTGCCTGGAGAATCCCATGGACGGAGTAGCCTGGTGGGCTACAGTCCACGGGGTCACAAAGAGTCAGACACAACTTGGAGACTTCACTTTCACTTTCTACCTTTCACATTCCTGGACAAAAGTTAAACAATTCAGAAGGTAAAATCTAAGCACTCAAATACTGAGTTGATTTCTAACTGAGGTTGAGGCCCTCCTTTGTTTAATAAATATTGAGGATCCTAAATATTTAGTGCATTTGAACAGTGTTTTGTACTCTTGATTTCAACTCTGTATCATTGCTATATTTCTTATGGCTTATGACCAAGATACCTTGAGATGATGGAATCAAACAGTAACAGTCTCGGGAATTTCTCAGAGAAAAGGTCTCTGCCAGCAGCAAACTTTAGCATTCTCTCATGAGAAGTCAGAGGAGTCTCTCTTTCCACTGGCCAGTATTTTATAGCTATGCTCACCACTTCCATGGTTATGGAAACACAGACATGGTTTTTAAGTTTCTTTCTCTTACGGTATCTCTAACTTCTGCATTAGTAAAAAGTATACCTCCACCTATCTTCTCTTTTATTATCTTTCATGTCTTTTATGTCAACTAAAATGGACACTAAAAATACCACTTAATCATGGGAAGATTAGTGTTCAAAAACCTAGAGGTCATGAAATGAAATCAAGTATTTCAAGCACATAATTCCAATAATTTTCAAGTGCTCCAGTAGTGTCCAGAAATGACTCCCCCTAAATCCTAACAAAATTATTTTCCAAGTTCTATATTTTTCTCTGGATAAATTCTCCATCAGTATTCAGAGTATGTTTTAAAGTTCTCATTGAAGTTTATGGTTTTCTTTTTTATTTAATTGCTAGAATTTCAAAAATTCTATTTTCTAAACATTTTCATGGCAAATGTACACTATTTCAGCTACATTAAGGTTAAATAGCTTTTTGTGGGCATGCCTCAAGGGAAACATACTGCATTTGTAACTGTCTGGGCAAGGAAATAGATTCTGAGTTTGAAATAACTAATTTACAAATGAACATTTGGAAAGCTGTCCATTGTAAGGAGCAGGCTTCTTCTAACCTATGTTTTTTGCACTCTAACCCCTAATCCTGACAAAATCATCCAGTAGAATGACTGTAGAAAAAGTTTTTCCAGATGGACAAGATGTGGTCAGCACCTCCGGTTAGCTGATGCCTGGACAATGTTATGCCCTGGAGAGATTTAAATGTTTCATTACCTATTTTGAACGCTAGCTCATTTGAAAGTGCAGACCCAGACAAAATGCTAAGCCTACACTGGCAGCAAGCCTTTGATCTTAGAAAAGTAACTGAGCCTTCTAATTTTCTCATCTATATTATGAGAAAAACAACTTGATGAAATATGTTAACAATCTGATTGTTATAATTAGAGGGATTTATATAAAATCCCTAATAGCACCCTACATTTAACATAAACAGCTACAATGGAGGTTTATTAATGATTCAAAGGATTGATTTGAATCAGAAACACTCAAGAAGAAAATCAAATTGAGTCAACAACAAAAAAAAACAAGTATTAAGCTGTACTATCTAGGTAGCACTGTAAAAGGTGTAGGAGGGATATGCAAGCTGAAAGAAAGGTTAGTGTAGCCTAAAAATTCTAGGTCTCAGTGGCAAGCAAACAGTTTAAACCAGCTACTAGCCATAGACATACTTTGTCCCTCACAATATTTTAAAAATTTGAACTAGTTGTCAACATTAAGAACTAGAAGTTTTTAGATTCTCTTGAAAAGTGAATTCTGCATGAGTAATCAGATGGAGTTGGAAACAGTTGTGTTTTTAATTTAATGGCCTGTGATGCTTCCATTTTTCTATATTCTCCACCTGGGCTACTTCAGTGATTACCTACTGGACCTCCACGCAAACAAGTTTGTGATCCTTGTTGTGGATAATATGTTGACAAAGATATCCCTTTAAAGAGTCTTCCACCACTGTTTTCATAATAAAGCTTAAAATTTTCTCTTTTTTCAAACTTTTTGATATCTCAAGAAATAAACGAGTGACTACAGTGTTAGTTTTCAAAAATTAAGTAGACAATAGTTTTGAATCTATGTTTTGTATTGAGTTGGCCAAAAAGTGGTTCCTATCTACAGGTGATCAGGGCCAAGGCCTATTACCTTGTAGGCTTGTTACCTACATTAACTTCTTCAACTTTCACAACTACATTTTGATATAGGTCCTAGATTTGTCCGATTTAGCACAGAAGGGAACTGAGGTAATATCCCAAGAAGTAGCGTCACACAGCTGGGAAATGACAGAGCTATGACTCAAACCAGACAAACCAGATGGTCTGTTTCCGAGACCAGTGCTCATAATTATCATGCAGTATAAACCTTTCGGTATGGTCCAAACTCTCCCTGATAACTTGAAAAACTATGTGTATATAAGTAGATAGATAGATATAGATATAGATTAGATATAGATATATAGGGCTTCCCTGGTGGCTCAGATGGTAAAGAATCCACCTGCAATGCCTGAGACCTGGGTTTGGACCCTGGGTTGGGAGGATCCCCTGGAGGAGGGCATGGCAACTCACTCCAGTGTTCTTGCCTGAAGAATCCCCATGAGAGAGAAGCCTGGCGGGCTACAGTCCATGGGGTTACAAACAGTCAGACTTGACTGAGTGACTAAGCACATAGATATATATAGTAAATATACATACTTATATATGTTTATAATACTGTGTATACATATGTATATATATAAACATATACATAAAGAGTAGAAAACAACAGAGAGGAAAATCTTTATACAGTTGCACTGGCAGAGCTTGATAATTGATTAAAAATGAGTGATGGAGAAAGGAGAGCTTGAAGATGTTTTGGTTTTTTTAACCCAATACTCCCCTGACCTGTTCAAGAATCATGATATAGATATTAAGCAGACCAAGAACAGCCATTTGTTGGAAACAAGAAAATCTCCTTAAAAAGATGAGCCATTTGCAGTATAAAAGAATAGAAAAGCTCCTCAAAGTTGCATATTCTGAGTTGTAATAAAAATGGTGGATGAAAATTAGTAATAGAGTAAGGAGTTCCACTAGGGCAAATCAACAGAGGCTAAAATATATATATATATGAAACAAAGCAGAGGAAAAATAAAAACTAAGAACTAATATGTACTGAGTGCTTACTCTGTGCAAGGCCCTGTGTTAAGTACTTATATATATTTTCTTCCAATAGCACCTTAACACAGGTGGATAATATTGTCTAAATTTTATAGACACGTGAGCCAAATTTCAGAAAAGTTTTAAACAATTTCACATAACCAGAAAATATGAAGAGCAGAATTTGAACCAAGCTCCCTGAGTTCAATGTCCATGACTGCTGTGACCAATGGAGAATGTGATACATTTGTTCCAGTCCCAGGTCCTCTCCCCTGGTTTCTCAATTATTCCAGAGGCCCTGTTTAGCAGCTTTGATAGACACAGCTGTAACTGCACGCAGAACTGGGAAAACCAAGATTACAATTTAAACCACTCCATTGTATACAGCAGTCCTTTTGGATATAATATCCAGGTATGAAGAGCAACAGAAACTTATGTAATGTACTCTAAAATTACTGTGAGCAGTTCCATATAACAAGAGATCTAGCTGTGGATAAAAAGGGGATACAAACAAAACTTTTTTTAATTAAAAAAAAATACTTTTGTTCTGAGAAGAACACAGGTAAGAGAATGAAAAGTCAAAGATTGTGAGTAAATATTTGTAAATTATGTATATAATAAAGGATTTGCATCCAAAGTACACAAAAAAAGGAATTAAATCTCAACAACAAAATAAACAATTCAAATAAAAATGTGCAAAAGAACTGAACGAACACTTCACCAGAGAAGATATACAGATAACAAATAAGTATATGAAAAGGTTGAAAGAGGGCATGGCAACCCACTCCAATATTCTTGCCTGGGGAATCCCATGGACAGAGGAGCCTGGCGGGCTACATTTCATGGGATAGCAGAGTCAGACATGACAAGCAACTTACATGTGAGCATATGAAAAGGTACTCAATGTCATCTGTCATTAGGGAGTTGCACATAAAGCACCAATATGCCATCCCATGCCTGTTAGTATCCAAAAAACTAACAATGTCAACGTGGCTGGTGAAACATTCTCATTTCTTACTAGCTAGGATGTAAAATAGTATAGACATTTTGCAAGACAGTTTTTCAGTTTCTTAAAAAGCTAAATACTGACTTACCATATTCTCTATCAGTTTCACTCATAGGTATCCAGAAAACTTACTTGAATTTATGTCCACAGAAAAATCTTCATGTGAATGCTTATGGTAGCTTTTTTTTATCAAAAAATCATGAAAAACTAGAAGCAACCAAGATGTCCTCCAAAAGATAAATGGATAAACACAGTATTATATTTCCACAGAGAGTACTACCCAGAAAGAAAATGGAATGAGCTGGTAGTCCATGCTACATATAATATGGATGAATTTTAAGTGCATCTTGCTGAATTGAAGAAGCCTGTTTGAGGAGGCTATGTACTCTATAATTCCATTACTATGACATTCTGGAAAAAGCAAAAATGTAGAGAAAAAAAAAATTATCAGAGATTGAAAGTGATTAGAGAGAAAGACCATTGACCAGGTGAAGAAAAGAAGATTTTTAAGGGTGGTAAAAATATTTTGCATGGGACTGTAGTGGCAGATAAACGATCCTGTGAATTTGTCAAAACTGACAGAACTTTACAGAAGAGAGTTAATCTTAATGTAGGCAAATTTTAAAAATTACTAGTAGGTTAGGGGATCCCAGGGTGGAATACTTTGACAAAATAATGGAACTCTACTATAAAAATGTGAATACAATTTTAACCTCACTGAAAAGTGTGGGTTAAAAAGGCATCCACATAAGTAACTTTGTAAGTTCCTGGAAAGTATTCACTTCAGTTGTTCAATCATGTCTGAGT
>SJYC01059329.1:0-24787 GCA_006408675.1 Madoqua kirkii
TACTCCTTGGAAAAAAAGTTTTGACCAACCTAGATAACATATTCAAAAGCAGAGACATTACTTTGCCAACTAAGATCCTTCTAGTCAAGGCTATGGTTTTTCCTGTGGTCATGTACGGATGTGAGAGTTGGACTGTGAAGAAGGCTGAGTGCCAAAGAATTGATGCTTTTGAACTGTGGTGTTGGAGAAGACTCTTGTGAGTCCCTTGGACTGCAGGGAGATCCAATCAGTCCATTCTGAAGGAGATTCAGCCCTGGGATTTCTTTGGAAGGAATGATGCTGAAGCTGAAACTCCAGTACTTTGACCACCTCATGCCAAGAGTTGACTCATTGGAAAACACTCTGATGCTGAGGGGATTGAGGGCAGAAGGGACAGGGATGACAGAGGATGAGATGGCTGGAAGGCATCACTGACTCAATGGACATGAGTCTGAGTGAACTCTGGGAGTTGGTGATGGACAGAGATGCCTGGTGTGCTGTGACTCATGGGGTTGCAAAGAGTTGGACATGACTGAGCAACTGAACTGAACTGATAGATAGATACAGAAAAAATTATTGATATATGTACATGCATGGGGGCTTCCCAAGTGGTGCAGTGGTAAAGAATCTGCCTGCCAGTACAGGAGACATTGGTTCAATCCCTGGGCCAGGAAGATCCCTCTGTAGAAGGAAATGGCAACCTGCTCCAGTAATCTTGCCTGGAAAACTCCATGGCTAGAGGAGCCTGGCAGGCTACAGTCCATGGGGTTGCAAGAGCTGAATGCAACTAATGAATGAGCATACATGTACATGCATCAGTTAGCATGCCACATGTACTTTCTAGCTCTGTCTACTGAAAGAACCTTAGAAGCAACAACACCCCAGTCATCACGAACAGATTCAGCACCCAGATCTTGTTTTTATCTGCTGTTTTCCATGAAGAGGAACCAGGGGGCCTTGGAGAACTGGCTCATTCTCTGGTTAAAGCATAGATATACAAGATCAACCTAAAACAGAGCATCAGAACATAAGGAAACAATCAAGAAGTCAAAGCGATGAAGGCATATCAAAAGGACACAGGAGCAAACTTGTGCTCTCAATGAACAAAGCTAAAGCAATCTTAGCAATAAAATGTGTTGGATTATAAGTGTTAGTCACTCAGTTGTATCCAACTCTTTGAGACTCCATGGACTGTTGGATTATAATCCAAATATAAATTAAATATTCATGAGTTCAAATGGATAAAAATAAATGAATAATAAGTAAACAAGGAAAGAGAGATAAATCTCTGAATAAAATAATTTCTTTGGTGGTCCAGTGGTCAGGCCCAGTTGTTAGATCCAGTGGTTAGTTGGTCTCCCAATGCCAGGGACACAGATTTTAACCCTGGTCTTGTAAAATCCCGCATGCCACAGGGTAATTCAGCCTGTGTGCCACAAGTACTGACCCTGCAGCCAAAAATAAATAAGTAAATTTTTAAAAATAATTTTAAATAATGCATATAGATACTTCCCCCTCAAGGAGATGGAGCAGAACTACCTGTCTCTTAAGTGAAGGCTGTGTGTAACACGCTGCCAAGATCAAAGTCAGGAGAAGCAGGAGAATGAATTTTCACAATGAAGAAGTCTGATACACTCCCTTAGCCAGGTCATCAAAGTTGCCATCATCAGTGAGAAGTCATTTCGCTAGTGCATGCCCTTAGTATAATAAGAACTGAATAGCAAATCATTCTGGGGATTACCTTCCCCAAAACCATAACCCCAGTGTAACTAACAGAAAAACTTCAGACAATCCAACTTAAGGGACATTCTTCAAAATGAGAGCCTCCCCAAAACTGTCTAAGTCATCAAAAACAAGGAGGGTTTGAAAAACTGTCACAGACTGGAAGAAAAGATATATGACTAAGTGCTATGCAGTATGATGAATAATATTCTGAGACAGAAGAAAGGACATTAGGGGAAAACTAATGAAACAGAATAAAGTATAGAATTTAGCTAACAAGAACGTACTGACATTGGCTCCTTAGTTCTGATGAATGGGTCACAGTGATGCAAAATGTTAACAAGAAGGGAAACTGAGTTGGGGTATATGAACACTCTCAGTACTGTCTCTACAATTTGTCTGCAAATATAAATCTATTCTATAATGAAAAAGAATTTTTCAAAGAGGAAAATTGCCTTGTAGTGCAGGATAATGTTCTGTTCTAATAAAGCTCCACATGTGTTTGCTTTGATCATTCTGCTCCAGCCTCTTCCTGACATCAGCACAGTCTGTTCCAGTTATTTCTCAAGTGATAAATTTGGATGAATATCACAGTGCTTCTCCCTTTTCGTTCACAGGGAGGCCCACCTTGTCTTACTAAGTCCGGGTCTCACTATGTCCTCATCATCCACCAGCCTCCACATGGCTCTCATCTCCCTCCCTCCTACCTTCTTCTTGTTTCTTTCCCCCTTTCCATTCTTCTTGTTGCTAAAGGTTGAAACTATCTTCTATCATATTCAATATATACCAGGTACTTCCTTATGTGGTTTCTAATTCTCTAACTTGGAGATGAGGAAACTGCATCCTAGAATCTTTGAATAACTTGCTCAAGTGTAGATCTGACCAAAATGAAAACCAGCATTTGTCTCCCCAGGCACAGACCCCTTGCACCAGTAGGACATCGCTGTGTCTTTCCTAAAGCATTCTAGATTTTCTTTCTTCAAGCATGTGATGCAACATGCAAGAATTGTACTACTGGCTTTTAAAAGAACCTTATCATTAATGGAAGTGAGTGGGCATGAGGCAGAGGAAAACTCGAGAAGGGACGCAAGGAATCACATGCTGAGAAAAGGCAATCTTGAGAAAACACAGCCACAATAAAGAAAGATGTTCTCTCCTAGCAAATCAATGGACAGGGAGAGATTTGTAAGCCTAGCACTTCTCACCATCTTCTCCCTCTCTCAAAAGAACTTTTTTGTGTTCTGCTCACTCAGCAAGCCCTATGGACACTGAAGGTGCTTGCTACCAGCTGATCCTTAAAAAAAGCTCTAGGTGAGTGCATAAAGAGCCCTTGCTTTGCAGGCTTTGCCAATCAGAGGAGAATACACACCCCCTAACTTCACCAGAGCTCACCTGCAAAAATCCTAAGAAATCTAAATGTTAAATGAGAACTCATTCAAATGGAGCTTTAAATTGATATATTTAAATAGACTGAATATGTTACAATCTGGCATGAGCTTTTAATATTAACTACTACATATTTTATAGACAGTATTTGTTGCCAAACACTAAAACAAACATTAAGATGCTTTTGCCTCAACTGGTACTCTGAATGCTTCCAAAACAGTTGTATAAAAAGCCACATAAAACACATCATAATCATGGAAATCATCTGCATTAAACTCACATTCTCCATAAAAGTGGCACTTATTTTTCATTTACAAACAATTATATCTCAATTACTTATTCTCTGTTAGGGAACATTTCATCAAAAACTCTCATTTAATTTATGTAAGGATACATTTTGTTTCGAGAAAAATATAATCTCTAATTTGGATTAATTAAAGAAATAGGCACTTTGAATTCATGAAAGGCTGATGTCTATTGAAAAATATGCAGTTGTGTTAGTTTTATATAGAGAGAAAAACACAAACTAAGCTGTGAAACTGACAGTAAGACAAGAAGGACCTAAAAGACAACTGTTCTTTAATGAACAGGTAAGGGTAATGCTAAGAGGATCTACATTCCCCATAATATGGAGAGCTCCAAAAAGTCTTTTATATAAGAAATTGAAATGTACACCCTGTGTTATGCTGTTTAAAATTTGAATCTCCCTAGCAGTATTTTCTTTTTAACTATGTAGTTATAATAGGCACATCTAAATTATTACATATTCAGAATTATTGCAGTTTGGACAACTGAGCTGCTTTTGTAGGAGTGGTTTAATTAAATCTAGATATGCCAACTAATCTTAACTGATATGCAAAATGTATAGACTGTAAACACTCAGTGAAAGTGAAAGTGTTAGTCATGTCTGACTCTTTGCAACCCCATGGACTGTAGCCCACCAGGCTCCTCTTGTCCATGGGATTCTCCAGGCAAGAATATTAGAATGGGTAGCCATTCCCTTCCCCAGAGGATCTTTCTGACCCAGGGCTCGAACTCAGGTCTCCTGTACTACAGGCAGATTCTTTACCATCTGAACCACCAGAGAAGCCCCAAACAATCAGCAGAATACCAAAATATAAGAAAGGATGGAGGTGTACTAGCATGGAGCCATTTACTTGCAACTTTCTAATTTTTTTAAACTCAGAAATTATTCAACACAAGAATGTACTCTTAGGATTAAAAAAGAAAAAGGAACCATCTGAAAATGTACTGGGCTGCAATGGAATGATTTTTCAGAAAACAAGATGGTCTAGTTGCTCTCTTGTCCAGTGCTGTTATCATCCCAGCATATTGCTGTTTATAATCTTTGAGAGAAAATAGAAGACCTGGGTATATGGTGTGTAAGAGGATTTCAGGAGCTAAGAATGGCTTTAATCCCACTGGGTTTTATGTCCACCAAGGAATAACCTGTCACCACACTGGCCACAAAAGCCAAAAATGACAGGGGTAAGTCATGGTGACAGCACAATGTGACTCTCTTTACTACAACTCAAGAAAAGAAGAAAAAATCAGCAGTATTACGGTAATGGTATAAAGCCTTGCACTCAGTGACATAAAATGGGAAAACAGTAACATAGGCATTTCGTAGCAAAATATAGGAATGGCAATATTTGTGATAAACTAAGTGATTATCGCTATTTAATCTGAATTGCTTGTATCTTTTTGAAATGATAGAGAGCTTGTTTTGTGACCTCTTGTGATACAGAAGTGATTCTGACCCAATGCCACTGACTTTGCACATATCAGGGAAGCCTAGGGAATAGAAAAGGAAAAACTGCATGATTCTTCCAGGTCCTATAGAAAGTTTTGACACCCAGTCTCTGCCAGTTGATCTATACCTGGATCTTTCTAGATCTATATAAATTCTGCTTCTTACATCAAATATTGTCACACAACATGTAAATATACTACAAGGTAATAAAATCAGTGACATGATTATTAACAATTTAGGCTCCTAAAGCAAAATCTGTCTTGGAATAATGGCCAGATCACTGGTTACATTACCCATTGGCACATGTTTCATGTTGTATGATGGTGTTCAAGTGGTTAACAGAAAAGGTCAGAACAACAGTAAGAACATGCACGGTAGAGGGGATGGTAACAATTAAGAGCCAAGAGCTGGGACTTCCCTGGTGGTTCAGTGGTTACGAATCCTCCTTCCAATGCAAGGAGTGTGGGTTCAATCCATGGTCAGAGAACTAAGGTCCTAAATGCAAATAAGCCCATGTGCTCTGGAGCCCACATGCCACAGGCAGAGAAGCCTGAGCACTGCCGTGAAGAGCCTGCCTGCCACAGCAAAGACCCAGAGCAAGCAAGTCAATAACAGTAGTAAAATGACGAGAATAAAGAACCAAAAGCTTTCAACATTCAGTCTGCATTCATTTAGCCTCTGCATTATACTTTTCTAAGTTACTCAGTTAGTAAAGTAACAGTGATTTGACTACACTACTTTCTTTCCAAGATCCAGATTAAGAATATGATGAAATAGTCAGAGGACTTATTTAGGCAAAAATGTTAATTGTCTAGTTTTTCTAAAGCTTTTTAAAAATATCTAAAATATAAAATATTTGATATAATGTCCACTTTCACTTTTTCACTAGAGATATTAACACGTCTACCTTAAAATTATCTTTAATATATAAGGCAAAATTCACCCTTTCAGAAATCCTCGGTTCTCTAGAAGTAAACCAGGGTCTCCTACATTGCAGGTGGATTCTTTACCAACTGAGCTATCAGAGAAGCTTACATACATTATCTCATTTAATTCCAACAATTCCAATATAGAGAATGTTATCATTCCAACTTATAGACAAGGAAAAGAGATTCATAAAAATTTAGAAAACTTGTCTGAGATAATATTGCTAAAAGTGGCAACCTAGAATATGAACTGAGAAAGCACACTTTCCAAAGCACACAATTCACAATATGCAATATTGCCTCCCGAAATAGATGGTTTGTCTTTGGCTGACAAAATATACATATGTCAGATTTTTCAAGTTCATCTGCTTTTAAGAAAAAATGATAACTGGAGAAATCAACCTCTTTATTTAACAAATTCAGTCTCTAAATGTAGACCTTCAGATATCATGACAGGGAGGTAGGGAAATGTGAGTGGTCATCTCTCACCCTGAGATGACCCCTGTTTTATGAAAAATGAGAAGTTAGAAATTCCTGAATTCATACAGAATTTGAAGACTGCCAAGCAAGATGTTAGCAGGATGAGAATTTAGATTCTCAAGAATGAGGTAAAGTTTTTCAAGGTTCTGCCAGAAGAAAACTCTGGCAGAATAGCTCAGGATAGCCTGGAAGAGTAAAATAGGGAGACAAGATGATTTTTTCTGGAAACAGGTCAAGAATGGATAATGAAATGGCCTTTTTGGGTCCCAGTCCCTATGAAATTTCCACCTTGTAGGTTAACAAACTTAATACCCCTGCAGCCTTAGCTTACTTTACTCTTGAAAACAATAACACATAAATATCATTGAGCTTCTCTCTGTGTAAAGGATAATGCAAAGAATTTTACCTTTTATTACTTTAACAGAAACATAAACCATTATCAACACAGAATGGTGATAGTCATGCTGCTGGGGCCAACTGCAGGGATGGGTAGAAACACTGGAGAACCCAAGATCCTACCTGTTTCCCCTTTCCCTCAATACTTAAAGTTGGGGGAATCTGCAAACTCTGGGATAAAAACCACTTGCTATAGAAAAAAAGGGATGTGGTGTAGAGTGTTGACTGGATTTCTAGTTTCAGTTCCTCCATGTGACTTGCGGACAGATCTCTAGCTCTCTGACTGAATCCCTTCATGTATAAACCCCAGATGACAATGATTCAATATTCTGAGTGCCCTTTGGGTGGCTCAATCATCCTCAGTGTCAGAAAGGCCCAGGGATACAGTGTCACAGTAACTCTGAATCAAAAAAAGTCACAAAACCAGAATGAGCACATTTACTCCCAGCCCCATGCCCTGTTATCTGAGGCAAAGGCTACTATTAGGCCAGTGCTTCTCAACCAGGAACAATTTTGCTTCCCAGGGAATATTTAGCATTCTCTGGAAACCTCTTGGTAATAACTGGGGAGAGTGCTATTGACAGGTAGAGGCCAGGAATGCTGTTAAAACATCCTACAATGCACAGTTCAGTCCTCATAGCAGAGAATAATCTGGTCCAACACGTCAAAGGTGCTGAGGTTGAGAAATTTGGAATTAGAGCAAGTGAAGACCAGGTAAACATGGAAGTCTTAAATTTCTTTGTACAGACTGACAGAGTGGACACTACAAGAGACATGGTCTCTAATATCATCTGAACTTCAATGTTAATTTATTTACCCAAGACTATCTGCCTAGATCTGCTCCACAAACTCATTTCAAATGCTTTCTTGAATCTCCCCCAAGATGGAGCTGGATAGGACATGGACAGCTGCACCTCCGCCACTGCGTTCTGTACCCACCCATGGCTTTCTTGGCTTTTCTTATTGCTGATGGGCTTGTACCATCAGCAGCAGAGCTTGGGCTCTATAACCACAGTGCCAGGAACAGAGCATGTATACTGGGATATATTGGCTGCTATCTTCCCTCAACTTAGTCTGAGTCTCATTTGTCCTTGCTGCTGCTACTACTAAGTCACTTCAGTCATGTCCGACTCTGTGCGACCCCATAGACGGCAGCCCACTAGGCTCCCCCGTCCCTGGGATTCTCCAGGCAAGAACACTGGAGTGGGTTGCCATTTCCTTCTCCAATGCATGCAAGGGAAAGGTGAAAATGAAGTCGCTCAGTCATATCCAACTCTTAGTGACCCCAGGGACCGCAGCCTTCCAGGCTCCTCTGTCCATAGGATTTTCCAGGCGAGAGTACTGGATGGGGTGCCATTGCCTAGCCTATCACATTCCAGCAGTCTCTAGAACACAAGTTGCCACTTTTACCTATCAATATTTTGCTGATGAATAATAATTTTGCCAAGTACTTTAAATGTTCCAAATAATTGTTTAATAATCACAACTACTCTCCTTAGTAGCTGCTTTCCCAAAATCTGTTGTAATTTATGAAACTGTGTATTATATTTATACTTCATTATATACTGCTTTTTTATTTTTCTTATTCTAATGCCAGATAGTCCCTTTTTTATTTTGTCATATCCTACTGATAAGTATGTGCTTCACAGCATTGTAGTTGACATGCAATAAGAAGTTATCCAAAACTGTTTTGCAAATATTTAGAACACACACTTTCCATCATGGTTGCTGTTGCTAATATTCTTATTCTGGCTCTAGTTAAGTCCAAATTGCTACAGATGCTTCTGCTTGGGCCTTTAATTGTAAGAAACCATTGGTCTAAATGAACTTAAAATCACCATTCATCCTGTTCTTATTCCTGAATGTCCACTCTGTCCCAGGCTCTAGGCTGTCTTTTGAAAGTAGTTGATGGTGTTATGTCCTATTCAGTGCTCCCTTAAAACATATTTTGGACTCCACATTGTTTCTCCTGATTGAATCTTGGGTTCTCAATTCTGCTATTTCCAGGTAGGGCCCATTCATCAGTGATACATGAGAAGGATGTAAAATGGTGGTGGCTGTGAAAATATGAGATTTCGCAGAGACAAGTCTTTCAGCATGCAAATGACTCCCTGGAGAATCAAGTGCTTATATGTTTTAGAATAAAGACTCCTTAAATTGTGTGTTTTCCATGAGTAATATTATCACATGGTATAATAAAAAGAGCTTGAACTATGAAATCAAGGCAGGACTAGGGAGAAGACTCAGTTCTCTCTTTTCTACACTCAGACCCTTAAGTCCTTAATATGTTTTGGTAGAATAATGATCATATCTTCCTTAGAATTTAAAAGATATACTGAATATAGAGGGCTTGACTAAGAACCTAATTAAAATATAGGCTCCCATACTTTCCTAGAAGGTAAAAGAGTTAAAAAATAAATGAATTTGTTGGTAAAAGAAGTCCTAGCACAGAATAGGTGATCGGAAAATATTTTCTTCTTATGAAAAATATCATTCTTAAAAAAATAATTTCTCCACATTTTAAATGACTTTAAAATATATTAATCTAAACAGTAATGGAAGAACTTAGCAATAAGCCAATTTCAGCAGTATTTACATTTTTAAAACTCAGCTGTCATATTGTGTGTGTGTGTCTCACACACATATACATGTATACACACATACACACAGTAGCAGGGGGAAACAAATTCTTTGAAAAACCACAAATATAATTGGTTTCTTTTCTCATACTTACATTTCTCCCAGAACAAAAGCAATGTGACTCTATATCAAGTGAAAGGAAACATAAATATTGTAAAGAATATTCTGAAGCTGTGACATATCATTTGCCACATTAGATGGCCTCTGTTTATTCATTCATTCAGCAAGCCCTTTTTGATCATTGGCTTCATATCAGGAATGGTACTAAACACTAAAGTCATAATAACAAATGAGATATCGCCTTTGCCTCAAGGACCCTGTAGTCCAGCTTCAGACAGGACGTGTGGTGGAGGGTAGATAGGATGAGAAACAGGGTGAAGGGAGAGGATAAGATAAATATACACAAAGACGATGGTATGCTGCAGGTTCAGTAGAGTACAAAGCAAACAGTCTTCCTGGGCTAGGAAGGAGCAAGTAAGGAAGAGGCAAGCTTCAAACAGAAGGTGAATTATCTACAAGGCAGGTGAAAAGGAGGGACAGAGGGCATCCCTGGGAGGAAAACAGGAAACTTTGACTTAGAGGCGTAAAACAGCCAAGAATCCTGGGTAACAGCAAACACTTCTGTAGAGGTTTTGGAAGCATGAGAGAGCAGAGAGACCAGTTCTGAAACAGAAGCCGGGAAGTCCAAACTGTCAGCTTGAGTTGTGAACCAAACCTAATAGGGTTCAAATATGAGCTCCACTTCCTACAGTCTGGGAAACTTGGGCAAATTAATGTCCTTATTTATAAAATAAGAATAATAATCCTTTCCATGAATAGCCACTGTGGGAATTAGAGATATCCTGTAAAAGCACCTGGAGCTGCGTGTGTGTCTCAGTAAGGTCAGTTCATGGCAGTAATGATGAGACAGTGATGATAGAGATCACACAGCGATGGTGAAGGTGGGAGTGGGGCTCTCCTTACCTGGGTGCTTTCACACCTTCTACCATCTAAGACACCCCTTTCTATCAGATTCTTCACCGTGATAACTATTACTTGCCCATCAACTGTAAGTTCAAAGTTCAATGCTTCACACAAGTTGGAGTAAGGTGTACTTTCTCTGATCTCTGATTTGAATCCACCTGCTAATACAGGAGATGCAAGAGATGCAGGTTCAATCTCTGGGTCCAGGAAGATTCCCTGGAGAAGGAAACTGCACCTCATTCCAGAAATCTTGCCTGGAAAATTCCATGAGCAGAAGAGCCTCATAGGCTAAAAGCCCATGGTGTTGCAAGGAGTCAGACACAACTGAGCGTACTCACTCACATGTCTCTGATTTCCCAGAGAATATTCACACTCTACTGTCATTAGGAACTTAATTTTCCACGTCCTCCACCTTCACCCCAGGCAAAGAGAATGGAGAAAAGAAGCTAGACCGTAAATCTATGTCTTACGCCTTTTGGTATCCTCATCTGTGCAACACAGGCAACACATGTGTTCACTAAGTATTTGTTGAATTAACATAGTGATCAGGAAAGAACTGGAAACTAGAATCCAGAAAGTTTCTTTCATAAAATAAAATCGTCTTTTACAAGGGTTGTGATTGGACATAAAACAGAGATTGAAGGTCTTCAGAGAAGGAAGAATCCCCCAATCCCCTGTGAATTGGAGCCTTTGAGGGGTAGCACTATGGTCATAACACAAGATAATCACCACCCTTGGTTACGAGCTTCTTCAGCACCAACATAGAGGCAAATACAGCCTAGGTGGGCAGAGCTCATCAGAAGAGGCCTGAATTGAAACTAGAAAGGTGCTGTGGGCAGTGGCAGGAAAAAAAGTTCTTAGACAATGAGAACAGAGACCATAGTATGGTAAAGAGCTGGCAATGGTTTAGCCTCAGAAAAGAAGCCCATTTTTGTTGGAGAAGGGTCATGGGGTAGGGTTGCAGGGGAAAGAATGGACACCATAGGGTCAAAGGGTAGAACAGGGGCCAGGTCAGTGCAGGATCATCAGGGTGAGACTGTTTTCTAAAAGTGACGGTAAGATCTAAACCAGGTATGCAAATGATTGGCATTGGATTTTAAAACCATCACTCACCTAGGGAGTGGAGAATGTTGATAAGATATCCATTACCTTAGAGAAGCTGGAGTTCTCTCAAGTAGCTTCTATAATTAAGATGAAATGTGCATGTACCCAGAGTTTGGGTGATTGTTTGTAGAGGCAGAAAAAGGAAGTTAGACTGGACATACATTTAACAGGTAGAATGAGCAGATTTTTTGATGGATTGAATGGTGGATTGAAGAGAAGAGAAAGTGAAAATGTTAGTCACTTAGTCATGTCTGACTTTTTGTGACCCCATTGACTGTAGCCCATCAGGCTCCTCTGTTCATGGAATTCTCCAGGCCAGAATACTGGAATGGGTTGCCATTCCCTTCCCCAGGGAATCTTCCTGACCCAGGGATCAAACCCAGGTATTTTGCCTTGCAGGCAGTTTCTTTACCATCTGAGATACCAGGGGAATCCCTGGAAGAGAAGAGAGGAAAAAATAAAACTTAAGCTTTTGGTTTGAGTCTCTGCAATGAAGATGGTGGTACCAGGTAATGACGTTAGGTGAAAGAAGCATATGTAGCAAGTAAAAGTGTTCTGATTTTCATGTAATAAACTTACAATGTCTATTAGACATCTACCTGACAATATTAAGGAAAGAGTAACATCTGAGGATAGAGATCAAGGGAGCAGCCTGGGTTCCAGATATAAGTCTATCAGTGTTCAGCATCTGGCAATGAAATCCATAGTATTTTTTCAACATCACAAGCCAGAGTTACAAGCCAGAGGTACAGAAACCCTCTAAAAATTATTTTTGGTGTACTCACATGTAGTCTTATTGCCTGTAATAAACATCCCTCCAAGATAATTTGTGGGGAAGGGGAGTTGACTTTGTTCTGGTGTGTCTTTACATGAAATAGCTGCCACAGTTTCAATTGCACATTTAACCTTAGTTATTATGTAACCTCTCAACTTTGAAAGCATCTGGGTGTTTAAGTGCTCCTGAGGGCATAATGGCTCCAAGTCCTTAGAGCTAAGAGAGAAGAGGTCACTGCAGTAGGCCTTGAGCAATCAAAACTGTTTGATAAAGAATATCACCATTTCCCCTCATCTTCATCAAAGAAATGAGCCCAATGATGTGTGGAAAATGAGAATACAATGCACAGTGATTGGCTACTAAGTCATTTGGTATCAAAGGCAACCAGGCTGCTTGAATGAGACAAACTTGGAACCCTCTCCTCTCACCTTTTTTGCTCCAAAGTTATGGAAAATATCTCTGTTATGAAGCAATCGGGACAATATTATGTTTTAGTTTGTTATATCTTTGTTGAAACAGTTCCTAGACCATGGTATTACCTGTATTTCACAGTATGATGCATATTATATGTCCATCAAATTCTAAAATCATTCTGGTTGATCTCTGTGGCACATAATTTTTTCCTCTTTTAAAACCATCTAACATCCCTGACTGTTTCTAAACAGAACCCCAGGCTTAGTTGGTTAGCTACCTCCTATACGTTCTCAACTTAACCACACGTATCTTCATGCACAATGGATGAGGAACTGGCCTGAGACAGTTCAAGGCAGCGAAAGTTGACAGAAAATATGTGTAGGACATTTTCTTAAAAGAAACTCAAAGGAAGAAATTTCTCTGTCCACTGAACATGGTCAGCTCTCAGGTCTGCATACCAATTATGGAACTGAAGCTACTAGTCTGAAAAAGGCAAAGTGTGACAGTGCACAGAACCTGCGTCCTAGGACACACTATTTGGACGCTAATTAACTAACTCTTGAAGTGCTCTGCCAAGGGACCTTTCCTTTTGTGAAGCTGCTATTTTTTCCTGATTCTTCTAACCGAGTCATTTAGAATTTTCTGTTGTTTTCTGATACTGTCAGCTAAAAGCACATTGATTAATTAAACCTTCATATCTCTAACTTATCCCAGACCTCAAAGAACGATAGCCGGCACACACAAAACCATCTCACAGTATTATTATCATGAGATAATTGTGCAGGATGGTTTTGTGTGCACATGCGTGTGCATGCTTCTTGTTCAAAATGATTCAAGGGGCAAAACTCACCTTATCTAACTTCCTTTTTTAACCCTCAGCTTGTTTGTCTGCAAAGTGAGAATATGGAGAAGAGCATCTCTAAGAAAACTTTCAGATTTTATGTTTGTGGAAGTGTAGCACATCAAATGTACTTTAATCTTCCCTGTCGTCTCTGAAAAATGAAGTAAGCTTTTGAGATAGACCCTTGGAGCTAATCCTTCAAGAAACCTAAGGTAAACCTAAGACAACACATGGTTTATGTAATTAGAAGACTACAAAGAAAAGAATATTCATACCTCTACCTGTGAAATTTCCAGGAATTCTTTATACTAAAGTTTGAAGCCCCTAACAGAGGTCATCTGTGGGCATTGTTGAAAAGACAAATAGCAAACAATATACCAGGAAAATGATAATTTGTATATAATATTCAGATATTAAAGAAAAGCTTTGGTATAATCCAATGATTGTCATTAGTCAAAAAAGACTTTTGAATTCAAAAGTGAAAATGAAAACGAAGTCGCTCAGTGGGGTCCGACTCTTTGTGACCCTATGGATTGTAGCGTACCAGGTTTCTCCGTCCATGGGATTTTCCAGGCAAGAATACTGGAGTAGGTTGCCATTTCCTTCTCTAGGGGATTTTCCTCACCCAGTGATTGAACCTGGGTCTCCTGCATTGTAGGCAGACGGTTTACCGTCTGAGCCACCAAGGAAGTCAAAAGTTACTAGTTTTGAATTCAAAAGTTACAGTAAATTAAAGCCTTTAAAGACCAGCTATTATTAGCATTCATAAAAGTTTGTGGTCCTAATCAGACTAATGAATAAATCTCTTGTTCCTATTAAGATTTACCTTCAGTAACCTGTCCGGCTGATAATATCTTATACTTGGATTATCCTGAACGATGGACGAGGAATGTGTCAGTCTTCACTTTCTACCTAACTCCTCAGGAATGCGTCCCAAGATCACAGAATTTAAATCTCATGATCTTCTTTGCCCTTAAGCTTCACCCTCAGGATACAGTCACGTTCTGAAAAATAGCACTGTCAGTCCCCCATTTGATACTTGCAACATCATTTTTCACCCCTTCCAATTATTTGCACATCATAGTCAGTTTCAACTCAACAATGCTGTCACAGCTGTATTGCTTTGCTTCTTCATCATTTGCACATGTTTTCTCTGTGTCTGAAATATTTTCTTCTATCATCTATGAACTCCTCTGCGGAATTCTGTTTTGAGCTTTGTGAATGCCCCTCTGAAACCTTACATTTTTTTCATCTAGCAGTTATCATTTTAGATTGTAACTGTATTAATCTGCATCCTAGACTGTGCTTTAAAAAAAAAAAAACTATTATAACCCTCTTAAACATTGAAATCCTCTTTCACTAAATGTTGAATGACTGAAACAATGAAACAGTGAGTCCTGGTCCCTACTCATCATATCGTACTATGCTCACCAATCATTGTCAACGTTTCTTGAGTATGTCCTTTCAATGGATTTTATTTCCTTCAGAGGACATAGATAAAGGAAAAAATTTAACCGTAGCTCCCCTTCTTTGATTAAGAATATATGTCTTGCATAGTCTCTCTGCCCTATTTCTTCCACTGTCTCAAAAAATGTATTGAAGTAAAGGGCCCATCTATTAAATACAATAATACTTTTGTGCTATTTAATTTCCATTAAAATAAAGCAGAGTCCATTTTTCTTTAGGCCAAATCTCAGAATCCAAAGTTGTGAAAAATGGTGTTTTTCAATCCAGCAGCAGTGATTCATTTTGGAAATTAAGGTTTGTGGTGAGAAAAAGCCTCACTAAAGTGCCAGAGTCAATAGTCCCCCTACATAACCCCATCAATTAAAATCAGCAGCAACTAGTGTTTGCTATGCTAACAAGAGCCCAAAAGAGGGACAGAGATAGTCTCTGTTTGGACACAGACTTTCCTTAACCCGGATATAGAAAGACACTCATAATAAAAAACTTATTTTTGGCTTAGAGAAACCACTCAACCTCAAGAGGATTACTATATCTGTTGTCACAAGACATGAAGCCCCTTTGTCATCTCTCCAAATGTTGTTTACATATTTTAAAGTAAAACAACTCATTATTCAAGGATCAAGGAGGACTAGCATGATGCTGAACTCAGAAGTCAGACTGCATCTCTTGAGATGAATGAGTTTATAGTCTTCTTTGAACATTCTTTCATTCAAAGAATTTTAATTGAGCACCTGCTAGGCACCAGATATTGGGCTAAATATTGGAATTAACAAAAATAAAAGACAGAGAACTTTTAAGAGTTCTTTAATAACTAGTGGAGAGACATATAGTAACAAATAATTATAACGCAGAAGATGAATTGTTATTATCAGATATAGAGAAGATTGGGCTTCCTTGGTGGCTCAATAGTAATGAATCTGCCTGCTAATGCAGGAGACACAGATTTGATGCCTGGGTCAGGAAGATCCTCTAGAGAAAGGAATAGGTACCCACTCCATTATTCTTGTCTGGAAAATCCCATAGACAGAAGAGCCCTGTGGACTACAGTCCATGAGGTCATAAAGGAGTCAGACATGACTTAGTGACTGAACAGCAACAGAGAAGATTATGTGAGAACATAGATGATTAGTTGAGATTATGACTGGTTGCCTAGGGGAGTCTGAGAACTTTCACTTAGAAAATTCTGTATGAGGTTTCAAGTGAGAATATGGGTTTTTTAAAGGACCATTTGGTGGAAGGATAAATGAGACAAAGGAAACAGTGAGCCCTGAGGTAGTAATAAGGCTGTATCCACATTATGATGAAACATATCCCCAGTTCACCCACATGTGCAATCCATGCAGTCACCCTCGGTCTCTTCCATTTTCTGTAGCATAGCACCAGAATGAGTAACTGCATTTTTCATTAAATTAATCAGCCCTTTAGATGGCATTTAAACTCAATCTCCTTTTCTCCCTACTTTTCTGGTATAGGTTCATGATGAAATCTTGCAGATGTTGCTACAATATTAGAAGATACTTTTCAGCTCCCTGGTGACTCCAAAATGAGTTTTATCATCATTATAGTTAATAATAATTGCAAATAAAATTCTCAGCTTTTATGTCATAAAAATTGATTCTCACTATACACCTCTCTATGAAAATGTCATATCCCTTAAAAATTGCTGCTAGAACAAATTATAATACAAAGCACTTACATAGCATTTTTGTTTGGGGAGGTAATTTCAGCTTATTGCCCTCTGTTAGTGGGAAAAAGAGCAATTAATAGGGTTAATTGCCTTCCCTAAGATCACATGATTCACGGCAGTACTGAGGAAGTGAGCACTCAGACTGAGGATGACACCCCAAAGGAAAACCCAACCAATCTGCCTTACATTTCATTCACAGGTGTAGGGTAGGTTGTGCACATTTGATCTTTCTTCTAAGTGCAAACTGTAAAAACTAAGCAAAATTCTGAAGAATTTCCAAGAAACAATTCTGCTCAGAAGGTAAGTTTTCTGTATTTTAGAGCTTATCACCCAGCTTAAATCTAATTCTGCTATTGGAACACCATGCTAGGTCTGTTAATGGGAGGTCAGGTTTGAAGACGATAATTAATTTTGGTATACTATTGCCAGTTATATCCTACCAATGTGGCCTATATCCAAGAGCTAAAGAACATTCATGAAGAGGAGAGAAAGGCGATATTCCTGCCTACCACTGTTTTGCCAAGTTTCAGAGGAAGCTGGCAAAAAATAGGAGACATTTATCTAGCACACTTTATGCTTAGTGTGACTATGGATCTCCCTAGTTACTAAAAAGTGTTGATTATCAGATGACCTCAAACCAAAATCAGAAAACAGAATCATCAAAAGCCAAAGAAAATGTAAATACACATTTAGAGAAACTTGCTATGAGTTTAAAAGACCATCAAGGCTTCCAACCTGATTACCTATTAAACAAGATTTTAAAAATTGACTTAGCTCATCTTACAGCAGATAGACCTGAGCAGTCATTTTGTTGTTGTTGTTCAGGTGCTAAGCTATGTTCAACTTCTTGCAACTCCATGGACTGCAGCACATCAGGCTTCCCTGTCCTTCACCATCTCCTGGAGTTTGCTCAAACTTATGTCCCTTGAGTCGGTTATGCCATTCAACCATTTCATTTCCATTTAATAATCATTTCATCATTTAATAATCAGCAATTATATATTTGATGTCTAGTGTATGCAGGGTTTTGTATCAGATAAACCCTGTGAGCAATAACCTTGTATTTGTATCAATAAGACCTGTGAGCAACAGAGATGAACCTGATCTCAGCTCTCATAGAATTCATATTAGTTAATGACCCTGAGTATCATTCCGAAGTGTTCAGGTTCCATCTGTGATACTCAGTCAAATCTTACAGGTGGATCGTAGCACAAATGTATCTTATTTGGTAGTCTTGGTAGTCATCTAACTCTCTGTTTCTGAAATTTTAATACACGGAGAAGGCAATGACACCCCACTCCAGTACTCTTGCCTGGAAAATCCCATGGATGAAGGAGCCTGGTAGGCTGCAGTCCATGGGGTCGCTAGGAGTCAGATACGACTGAGAGACTTCCCTTTCACTTTTCACTTTCATACATTGGAGAAGGAAATGGCAACCCACTCCAGTGTTCTTGCTTGGAGAATTCCAGGGAACGGGGAGCCTGGTGGGCTGCCATCTGTGGGATTGCACAGAGTCGGACACGACTGAAGTGACTTGGCTTGGAGCACACAGAGGACTTGTTAAAAGACAGATTGTTGGAGAGCTCTCTGTTTCTGAAATTTTAATACACGGAGAAGGCAATGACACCCCACTCCAGTACTCTTGCCTGGAAAATCCCATGGATGAAGGAGCCTGGTAGGCTGCAGTCCATGGGGTCGCTAGGAGTCAGATACGACTGAGAGACTTCCCTTTCACTTTTCACTTTCATACATTGGAGAAGGAAATGGCAACCCACTCCAGTGTTCTTGCTTGGAGAATTCCAGGGAAGGGGGAGCCTGGTGGGCTGCCATCTGTGGGATTGCACAGAGTCGGACACGACTGAAGTGACTTGGCTTGGAGCACACAGAGGACTTGTTAAAAGACAGATTGTTGGAGCCTACTCCCAGAGTTTCTAATTGATTAGGTCTGGGTTGATTAAGTCTAACTGATTAGGCCCAAGAATGTGCATTTTTACCAAATTAACAAGAATGCTGATGTTGTTGGCTCAGGAAGCCACTTTAAGAAGCATTACTTTAACTTATTTATTCTGTGCTATAGTTGTAGAACCATACCTTTTCAGTGACAGACAGTGGTTTGTCATCACAAATTTATCATCAAGAATGTCTTTACTACCTGACCATAACATAAGTTTCTAGAAAATGAAGTAATATAATAACTTTTTATTTAGTGTGTGTGTCTAAGTCTGTGTTGAGAACATAATTTAATAAACTTTCTTTCTTTTTCTCCCTTATGACTAAAGTCCGTAGGATTAAGGTCAAAATTGATCTGAAGACAATATACAATTTAGAAGTCTATTATAATCTTTGCACTTAGAATTACACATAATAGTAAATTTGGGAGGCTACGTTTTGCATATTGTGATAACATAAGAAGATTTTTTTCTTAGATGCTTTTGAATTTTTAACATTATAAAAATTGAAATAATTTGGATAATTAATTATGAAATGTTCTTTTTAAGACTAAACTGCAATACCAACTCAAGAACCATGTGAAATACAGATGAGGTGTCCTTCCTTGAAGCATGAGGTATGGAATTAACAACCATAATGATGCCAGTTGGTACCATTCCAAGCCAGATGAACCATACCAACTCATCGCAATGTCACACTCCTAAATTTTCAATTTACTAAACACAGAAATCATTTTCTAACCACATACATCCTTAAATCCACAGATTTAACAACAACAAAATTTTGTGATTAAATTTTCATTCTGTCCTACTTTATTTTATACCTTGTTTCTTATAGCATAATTTTAACTGGAGCTGTGGTTTACAGGTAGTAGGGGAGAAAGTATTTACTAGTATAATAACATTTTAATATTACAGTATAAAAAGACAGCCAAAATTATGAAAAGAGTTTACCTGTTCATAGATGTTCTACCCCCAAGGCAATGAAAATCCTAAATACTCAAATAAATTTTGTAAAATGTTTCAGCTATTCCAGCAGGAATAGAATGAAATTAAGAAATTTTCTAACCACATACATCCTTAAATCCACAGATTTAACAACAAAAAAATTTTGTGATTAAATTTTCATTCTGTCCTACTTTATTTTATACCTTGTTTCTTATAGCATAATTTTAACTGGAGCTGTGGTTTACAGGTAGTAGGGGAGAAAGTATTTACTAGTATAATAACATTTTAATATTACAGTATAAAAAGACAGCCAAAATTATGAAAAGAGTTTACCTGTTCATAGATGTTCTACCCCCAAGGCAATGAAAATCCTAAATACTCAAATAAATTTTGTAAAATGTTTCAGCTATTCCAGCAGGAATAGAATGAAATTAAGATTTTTAGGCCTTGAGATCCTTTTCTATGTAGGACTAGGAACATAGGTTTGAAGGTGTCAGTAGCATAAACCAAGCAAGTCTTGAACAGAGGAAAGGGAAAGAAAAGGCTGATATGAAAGGCTCACGGATGGGAAAAATAAGATAATACTATGTACCGCATTTGGAAATCACCATAATAAAACATATATAATTCTTGACCTAGGAATCACCAACCCTAGATAATTTATGCACAACTTCTAACTTTTAAAGAAGAACGGAGGATTTCTTTTAATACCCTTAAAAATATATGGATGTTAGATTTATATTAAAATATAAAAGAATTTTTTAAATCTCTCACACTTTTTACACAAAGTTCTAAATTTACTATTCCACTGCGGGGGGGAAGACAAATCCCAGAGATTTGGCTGGGAGATTTGATTTGCTTTCAATGTAGTCCAGAGAAGGCAAAATAAGGAAGAAAAAAAACAAGTTTGTTGCCCAAGGTGGGGATAATTCTTCAGAAATCAAGTTTATAATAAGCCAAGATTAAATCTGTATTTAGCATTCCCAGAGAGTCCTTGAAACTTTCTGTTACAAATCTCACAATGAAAGATCTTTTTAGAGTGCTGCTATACAGACGGTAAGATTTGCAATCATTTTAGGAAAAGCTTCACTGCTTTGCAAGTTCCAAAATGGGGGAGGACTTTACGAGCGCACTGTATCATCGTATTCCACATTCCATCCAAAGTGATCTGAGAACATGCCCAGCACTTTTATTTGACTTCCTCTGCTCTATTCTCTCTTATCTGTTTTGACTATAAGAAAACACCTGCTCAAGCACATCAGGAAAACTGTGTTGACTGGTTGAGTTGGAGAATGGCCAGAATGGCAAAGACAAATGTCAAGGCATATTCATGACTCCTCCTAATCCCCTTTTCTCCAACTCTGTTACTATCATGACCACAAATAGCTTTCACTAGCAATAGCTGCCGGATTTGACCCATTGCACATATCACTGTTTTTTAAATATTTCTGCAGGGAAAAATAAGTACACACACGCAAATACACATACACACCAGTTCTTCCTCCACATACACATTTTGGCCTTTAAAGCTATTTTTAGCCAATTCAATTCAGTTTTGTTCATTCCCACTGCATTCTTTTTAGAAATGGTTAAACCACCAAGAGAAGGAACAGCCAGCAATTACTATACTGACAATGAGGAACAATTGCCTACTGGTTTATTACATTGAACTATGGGGGGACAGTCCCTAGAGGTTTTAGAATTTCAAAATGCAACAGCTTACAAATTCTTAAGTATCTGGATATTTCTAGAGCCCCAACTGGGTCATGTATCATTATCTACAGGCCAGCTAGATTTCATAAGGAAGTTTTATTGCAAAGTTTCAGATAGTAACTTTAAAAATGAGCAAAAATTAACTCTAAAAAACCATGCTGTAAACAAAACAAAATAGATTCCAGAAGTTCAAAGAATCCTTTGAGCCTCAATACCTCATAACTTCCCAAAAACCTCTCCTTTTATGGTTTCTCTTTAGGTTGCTGCTTTTTGTTCATAGGCTAATGCATTACTACCTAAATATAGATAGCCATTTTAGTATAAATTCCAAAAGCCATAAATGTTTCATAATTGAGCATATAATTTGAAGTAAGAAAGCTTTTCCACTCATCCCCTTTTACTGTTGCAAATTGGAAAATACTCAAGTAATTACTCCCTTAATAGTTCAACGCTTGTAACTATATATATACTTTAGGAACACCACAAGTATCTTTTGATCCCCAGAGTAATATCAAGGAAGGAGGGGCACAAAACAACTTCACTTGTCCAATTAACCAAATCACCCAGAAGTTTGATTCAAGATATCTTAATGAATTCAAGATTCATTAATCCATTAACATAATACACTGCTAAGTGGTGGGTTGTCCAGTTTTTATGATGCCTTTCATTTCAATTCAGTGGCTGTAGTTAGAATGAAAAACCAGCATCTGCAAGATCAGCAAGATGATGCAAAACCTTACACTAGATACATTTTTTTTTCTGTCTCCACAGTTTGTCTGAGTGCAGTCAATGCCAGAACACCAATAGGGAAGTGATTTTCAGTCCCAGAAAGTAGCATTCACTTGCCCTTATTCAATACATAAAAGGGCAAACAAAACACTTGATTCCTATGACCTCAAACACTTAAACAGAAAGCCACCAGCCATTTTATGGTTTTCTAAACATACTCAAAGGTAGATTGCCAGATTGCAACTCTACCACACTTTAGACTACAGCATGTATTTCCCACTAAAGTTTATATATCACAGATGTGAAGTATTGTATATACTGTTTGGGCATTTTTCAGTAAAGGTACTCATATAATTGACATATGTGGGAATCTCACATGCAGAGAAAAACTTATCCTAAAGCTCAACATTTTATTTTTAAATTTGGACACAGTACAGAAAATCCAATGTTGAAAAATATTACACTTTTGCAATTAGAGATGGTATAAATTATCCTAATAATTTGGATTCTTCACTATTTTAGTTAACTCTATATGTTTATTATGATAGGAGTCTATGCATCATGTGATATATCTTGGAGACTTCATTACTTTTAAAAATAATTGCAGATAAATGGAAGAAAGTGTTCAGTTTATGGTCTATTTATCACTGAAGGACTCTGACAGAGGGTAGGTAGGTTCACAAGAAAGAGACTTATTGCTGAAAATTATATTCCTTTTATGATGGCAGTCTATGCAGTATTTTCGAAGTTAAATATAACTCCCAAATAGTATAATCATTAAATGAGTCTTCTCAGATTTTGGAAACTCAACAAAAGGTATGCATTGTTTGGAAATTAAAGACCACAATAATTAACTTTGATCCATCAAGCTGTCAGTTTTTCTATAAAAGAATTGCAGAGGAACCCATTACTCTCCCCACTACACAAATGCAAAGTACTTACACAGACAGTAATCTGATAAAGATAAATGGCAAGATAAGAGTAAATTCTTCAGTAAAAACCTGGATATTTATAAGTCCTTATGACCATCCCAAATAAGAGAAGGAGAATGACATAAACACTAATAATGAAACAGAACAGTAAAATTCTGAGTTGATCCTTTTCATTTAATCGTGTCAGAAAAAGACACAAATTTAAAACAAGCACCTTGTCTTAAACAGTGTCTCCAATCACCTTACTGTTTCTGAGTTGTATGGTGGCATATGTAAGGACATACATTTTTATACTTCCTCTAAACTCTTTCACACGCTTTATAGTCACTTTAGTATAACTACCAGTTCAACACTCAAATGAAGGATGCACTTTTCTTTGGAAAGAATGAGAAATTCCAAATCCATATGACAATGAAACACTGCAATAAAGTCTGTATTCAATTTAATATCATATTAATTTCCAGCAGTCTGCAAATTCTACACCAGTTCCATCAAGAAAAACTGACATAGATCAGAAACTCTTCTAGAGGCTCACTAAACTTTGTTTCTGAAATACACCGTTGATAGATTCTAAGTCAAAAAAAAGCCAAAGTCATCAAGGCAAAACAGTTATTTAGTGCAAACTACTCTCTCTATCCCACATACATATGCAAATGAGCCAAAAACTACTCAGATCCACCTTCAGTTCAAACTCAAACCAACTAGGTATCGCCACTGTCAGTGCCCTGCCAGACCAATGCCCATGTTTGAGGTAAATGAATAAATCTACATTCGCAGAAGCAGAGAGAAGAAAGAAAACCTGGGTCCTACCTTGATTGTTTCGAGGGCTGACACTTGATGTGAAGCCAAAGTCATCAAGGCAAAACAGTTATTTAGTGCAAACTACTCTCTCTATCCCACATACATATGCAAATGAGCCAAAAACTACTCAGATCCACCTTCAGTTCAAACTCAAACCAACTAGGTATCGCCACTGTCAGTGCCCTGCCAGACCAATGCCCATGTTTGAGGTAAATGAATAAATCTACATTCGCAGAAGCAGAGAGAAGAAAGAAAACCTGGGTCCTACCTTGATTGTTTTCGAGGGCTGACACTTGATGTGATGGGACACGCTGGCAGTTTGGTTCATGTTTCAGGACCCTGGACAGTGCACGATCCCAGGTGGAGTTCCACGAACTGGAGCTCAGGTCTCCTTTATTGGACTTCAGCTGGGGCTGCTGCTGTTGCTGTTGCTACTGCTGTTGCTTCTGCTGCTGCTGCTGCTGCTGCTTTCTCACTCCGGAGGCTGAAACGCTGTCAGATTGGCGGGATCTGTATCTCACTTAGCCCTAAAAAAAACATTCACTTGGTTCATCAGTCTCAAAGCTCCTGGCGATCTGGAATAGAAAACTAAAGACTGTTCAGTTCACTTGCACTGTACCTTTACAGTACTGAGATGTGACAGCTTCACAGTACAGCCAATGATCTTGGCTCTCATTCTCTTTTCAAAAGGATGAATACCAGAAAACGTACAGAGATCGATTGCAGTACCACAGTTTAAAGGGATACTCTCAACTCCCCTAATTCTAACCAGTGAATGCTTTTTTTTTTTTTAGCGTGAAATAAATCTTTCTCCTTTTCTTTTCTCTGTATCTCTCTCCTGATTTTTTTAAACCATAATTCATTCTCATTCTGATACTAAATCTTACTTCTTCCAGGGTAGCGTGTGAAATCAAACCATCAGTAAATGCTGAAAAGGACCTGTTGCTTAATTTAAGATTAAAGGTTTATATATATGTATGCTAAAGGACTGGCATACTCTACCCATATTTAAGAAATTCTGCAGTTACAGTCAGCCAAGACACTGAATCTTCTGTAAGCACGAAGAAAGCCTCTGATATATAAGAAAAGTTTTCAAGTACAATAGCTATTGTATGTCACACCAAAGCAAGAAAATGGTTTCTTTTTTCCTTTTTATATTTAACCATCTATTTCCCTGATGCC
>SJYC01059330.1:0-21302 GCA_006408675.1 Madoqua kirkii
AACACTGCATAATGTATCATAGTGAGCTAGAAACTAGAAAATTTAATCCAAAAGACCACTTTCAAATTTATCACTGGCAATATTCATATAAAAATATGCTATTTTCAGATTCCACCATTCATGGAAAAATAGAAGTGAATCCCTTCCACCCTCCTCACCAAATAATAAGGAAGATTTCTACAAATTTTAGAAAATATAACCGGTGAGAGTCCTTGAACAGCTATTGTTTGACCTGGGAAATGGAAATCTAAAAGTGACCTAAGGCAAATATCCCTTTAGCAAAAACATTATCATACTATTAAGTAGATTTCACTGCCTTCTCTCTCTTTGGTTCATATCCTGTTATATCTATTCCTAACCAGCTTGTCATAATGATGATTTGCTACTTGAAAACAGGCAATACCATGTCTTTATCAATGAGAATGGTATCCAAAAGTATGTTAAACTTTTCTTTGATATTTGGATTTCACTACAGGGGCTTTCGAGGGGGCTCAGACGGTAAAGAATCTACCTGCAATGCAGGAAACCCAGGTTCAATCTCTGGGTCAGGAAGATTCCCTAGAGATGAGAATGGCTACCCACTCCAATAGTCTTTCTGGGAGAATTCCATGGACAGAAGAGCCTGGCAGGCTACAGTCCATGGGGTTGCAAGAGTCAGACATGACTGAGCAACTAACACTTTCACTTTCATCTTTCACAGAAAATCCAAGTTTCTAAATAACCATAAAGGAAATCACATCCTCACCTTAACACCTGCTCTGTTATGTCCCAGAGTTCTGCTTACCTGTCTACAGACTGATTTGCATTGCTTGCTAGAATCGGAATGCAATGTCAAATCATCAGCTTCATTGGCCTGGAATGTAAGGTTACCTAATTTCAGCTTGCTTCTTCTTTCTTCATAAATGTAATCTGCTTCTTATATCTGCTCAACTTCAGATTGTTTCCTAAATTCATTCAGGTTGCTATTAGTGGCCTCATTCTAGCTTTTAAGAATTGATCTTTCCTAGAAACCAGAAAATCAGTCAAGATAGGCAAGGTTATACTGCAGTAATAAATAATCTCAAAATTTTAGGGGCTTAAAATAATGAAGGCTAATTTCTCATGATGCTGTATGTCAGTAGAAGATCGGCAGGGAGGTTCTTTCCAAATTAAGATAATTCAGGGTGATGGAGAGTCATCTTGGTATGAACTTCCATAATCAACAGGTCAGAAGGAAGAAAACATGGCAAATCATGCTTTCACTCAAACTTCTGCCTAATAATGAATAGCATATATTATTTCTTGCATTAAGGTGGCCAAAGCCAGTCCACGTCACACTGAAGTTTAGATAATAAGGAAATAAACATCTACTATATGCCTGAAGAAAAGAGGGATCAGAAGTGAGCAACCCTAATGACAAACCACAAGCTTTTTTACTGCTCTTTCTTCCATACTCAGAACCCGTATATGCAGCTGGTCTCAAGATGCCAGCCCATTCATATTTAAGGTTCTGCTGCTTATGACATCTCTTCATTTGGAAGAGATGATGTAGATACAAGACAGAACTTCCTTGTCCTGCACATCCGGCTATCAACAGAGCTTTCACAAAATCTTTTCCCTGGTTTTTCAGGAGTAGGGCATAGACCTATAATAATCTTTGTTTGCAGGAAAATACCACAATTGAATGTGAGGTATGTGGTTTGATTTTCCCTGTGCTAGTAGATAACTACAAAGGCCAGGGACATTGGTCAGTGGCAGAGGAGGTAGGTCTGACTACATTCCAGAACGCATACTCATCCACTTTGCTATACCAGTAAAAGACAGTTTTTATTCTCTAATCATGGTAAGTCCACTAATAGAATAGTATGTAAAATTCACATTTTTTATTCTTTCAATAGGAGTCAATTCAAGAACTGCTTGAAAGAGCCCAACAATAGCACTATGAAGTCCCAAGTAACAGTAAAATGCAAATTTATGGGGGAAAGTAACATAAATATCTAAACTTTACTTTTATTTTAGATGGCCAACTACTATATGACTGTGGAAGTATTAGTCGCTCAGTGTTGTCCATGGCCTGTGGCCCGCCAGGCTCCTCTGTTCATGGAATTCTCTTGGCAAGGATACTGGAGTGGGCAGCCATTTCCTTCTCCAGGGGGTCTTCCCAACCCAGGGATCGAACTAGGTCTTCCACACTGCAGGCAGAGTCTTTACCATCTGAGTCACCAGGGAAGCCCCCGTATGTCCACAATTTACCTGTCTAGAATCATGTCATATCATATTACAACTAAACAAGATGTTGAAGAAATTATGAAGGTGGTAATTTAGAAAGTCATGTATGTATGTCAGTCTCATCTGAGAAGCACTTGCCTTAGATTTTTGAGGTATTAATGTTTTCCAATTTAAATAATGAAGCATTTTATTGTTCTCATTCAGGACAGGAGGTATTGCCTAAAGCCAGATGGATGTGAGGAGAGATTAGAACTCTTAAGTGAGATTATTGTCTAGTCTACGTCACTGAATCTCTCAAGCTGACTCCCCATTCCCCTATCCAATAAGAACCATTACAACAGTCACTGTTTTTGTTGTTAATTTAGTCAGTCAAATGTGACTGTTTGTGACCCCATGGACTGCAGCATGCCAGGCTTCCTTGTCCTTCACAATCTCCTGGAGGTTGCTCAGACTCAAGTCCATTGAGTTGTTGATGTCATCCAAGTACATAATACAAATATCAGACTGACTTACATTCTTGACAGCTTTCAGCCCCTCATCCTTCATCAACCAGAAAAAAAACATGAACATCTCAGAAACTATTTCTTACCCAAAGTAGAGTTCCACACCAATGAAAAGACCTAACATTATCTCTGCTAATGTTATTCAGTCCTTTGCTTTCATTTTCAATGATGACATTTATGTTTTGTAGAATAATTCTCTTTGCAAAACTGCCAGCTGAAAATATGATCCAAACCCTAAATTTATAGAATACCAAAATAAATAGCCATGATTCCCTCATGAGAGATTTCTGTAGCTCTACTCACCCTTAGTTCTCTTGTTGAAATAATTCAGCAAATAGGGACCCCAAAAGTACCATAGAAATGTCCAGTTCTATATACAGATGCTTCCCTGAATAAATAGAATACATAGAAATAAACACTGGAGGTAACTCCTCATGTAAGCATAACAATTTCTGCTTCTCTTGGTGACAAATGCCTTCAGTAAATTCTCTCCATGACCAAAGTCACAAATCACTGTAAAGACAGAGATGCATGCATAAA
Organism: Madoqua kirkii; assembly: GCA_006408675.1. Taxonomy (NCBI): domain Eukaryota; kingdom Metazoa; phylum Chordata; class Mammalia; order Artiodactyla; family Bovidae; genus Madoqua; species Madoqua kirkii. Next base: position 3,252 of record SJYC01059330.1, read on the forward strand.
ACTCACTGTATTATAGTTCCCCGGACACCCAGAAACAGACTTCTCATCCAGTTCAGCTATTAGTGACAGTAATCCCCCAAGCCACACTACTATTCTAAAGTTCCAGGACCTGACTATTTGAAGTTTGACTATAGCTCCCTGGTCACCCATTTGTCCTTTTTTCCCAATCCTTCCTGTTCTGAGGGCTATCCCAACTTGTTTGACCTGCAAGAAGTTCACATTTAAGACAGATAATCAATGGACACAATAAAGCAGTCATTATTATTAGAGAGAGAGCTCTGGCAAGCATTCAGACCTGGACCCCACTGTATGTCTCACACTTCCAACAAAATAGGGTGGGGCCATGGATTTCCGGGAGTACTCTTTCTTTCATACTGTAAACAGACAGTAAACAGACATCCAACTCAGGTAACTAACTTCTATGTTTGTAGCAAGAAAGAGATGCCATCACAGCTGTGTTTCAGTGTTTTGCCTGTTACGTAAGAGAACAAAGTGGTCACATGGATTTGTTCTAGTTCAACAAAATTATTGTTTAGAAGACAAGTCTTTCATAATAAATCCAAGCAGAAGTCTCAAACAAGTTAAATGCTTGTAATCTTTGGGAAGTACAATTACGGGATCCAAATTAAAACTCCTCTTCCATCCTGGCCAATGTGCCACTCCAGGAGGATCCTAAAATCAAAGTTAAAATGACTAAGCTTGCACTTCTGTAAAAAGATTGGGAAAATGCTGATATTATCCCCTTCCTGCCACTCCCAATCATTACATATCCTTCCACGATTATTTAAGATGCTCTCATTTCTCTAGATTTTTTTCCTGATTTGCCCAAATAAAGCTGAGTTCTTCCTCCTCACATTTTATCTTTACCACTTTTATGATATTAATCTACATTCTGATTTTTTTCAGTAACAGCTCTGTATTATTTTTACATCATTAATTTGCCCATAAGTTCTTTGAGTGATATAATTACAATTCAAAATTCCTCATACACCATGAAATAAATACTTCAGTGAAGACTGTGTACATGGAAGACTGATAATTGACTGCTATTTAATTAATAATAAAGTAAAATCTGTTCATTAAGTTTAGCAACAAATAAGTCACATTTAACTTGGCTCAGAGCACTTTTGTGTAATGATAGATGAGATATGAGATATCAGTGGGTCAAAAGGTGAATAAAAGGTGAGAAAATAGACATGGAGAATGTAAACCGTTCTTAAGAAACTCAGCTGTAAAGAGAAATATGTATGTGGACAAGGTAATAGCACCATATAAATAAAAATCATTACTACTAAACCATGAAGTCTATATTAACTACTAAATTTTTCTTTTCTCTAAAAATATTACTGAATCTTTCTATCCTCTTCTCCTAACAAATATATCAGATATGAGTCAGCATGGGAACCAAACAGCAGATGTGGTACTGAGCTTATTAGAAAATTTAAGCAAAATACAGTGTCTGAGTAATAGTGGTCAAAAGGTGAATAAAAGGTGAGAAAATAGACATGGAGAATGTAAACCGTTCTTAAGAAACTCAGCTGTAAAGAGAAATATGTATGTGGACAAGGTAATAGCACCATATAAATAAAAATTATTACTACTAAACCATGAAGTCTATATTAACTACTAAATTTTTCTTTTCTCTAAAAATATTACTGAATCTTTCTATCCTCTTCTCCTAACAAATATATCAGATATGAGTCAGCATGGGAACCAAACAGCAGATGTGGTACTGAGCTTATTAGAAAATTTAAGCAAAATACAATGTCTGAGTAATAGCTAAAAGGGTGCAGCAACACCAAAGAAGCTGCATTTTATTCTAAATTTTGCAAAAAAAAATAAATAAAATCCACAAGTTCTTCTACAGGATTCTTGCTTTTATTCTATAAAAGTTTATTGTAATTAGGTGCTAAGCTGGTTCAAAATTACTGTTAGTTCCTTTTTTGTCATAAAAATATCCTAGAATGATGTTTCCCACTGAGAAATTTTTATACAAGGATTGCTTGAACTCTAACGATTTCCAACACAATAGTTAAAGCATTCATTGATTGACGGAGAAAATGTGTACCTACTATGGTCTAACAATATGCTAGGCACTAACAGTTCAAAAGTGAGAAACAGCAATCCTCTTCATTGAACTCACCTTCAAATATGGGGAAGACAAGGTCAATGGTAGTGTCAAATATGATGCAACTGTCTCTAAAGGTTGTGTGGACAAAAAAACCTTCTGGGAGAACATGCCACCTAAGCTGAGTCATAAAATGAACAGTTCACCAGGTAGGGGAGTCAAAAGAAACAGCAAACACCAATGCAGCAATTTTCAGAGGAAATCTGAGGGGATGAGGTAAAGATTACTCGTGGCAAGATCATTCTATATGAGGATGAGCTTTCTATCTCCAATGAAATTGGAAAGAAAGAGGCTCATGTGAAGTCAGTTGCAAGTCTTTCTCTGTATCAAGATGGGCATTTGAACACAGGAACAAATACTATGCTAAACAGGAGTTAGCATATTCTGCTGAGAATAAATGAGGCAGAGGACCCGGGCTAGAGAAGAGTAACAAAAGGCTGAAAGAGCTCCAGAGAAGAATGGAACACAAGTGGACCAAGGATAAACAAAAAGAAGATATGATGGAGTGGGAGATGGAAGTGGGGGTTCAGGAGGGTGGGGCCATATGTATTCCTGTGGCTGATTCATATTGATGTATGGCAGGAACCAACACAATATTGTAAAGCAATTATACTCCCATAAAAAGTATATTAAAATGATATACTAGAGAAATGCCTATTATTCAGGTCCTCTGCCCATTTTATAATTGAGTTGTTGATATCAAATCACTACGTCATACACTTGAAACTAATATTGTAAGTAAGTTGATTATACTGCAGTTTTAAAAAAAAAGGAAAAGAAAATAAATAGTCCAATCCTTTGGCTATGAAGTAAAGTGAAATGGAGACCTGTTTGTCAAAATAGGGGGGGAAATAGATAGAGGAATAAGGATCCAGTTGAAAAGGCCATAGCAATAATTCCAAAGTGGTTTTGGATGAGTACCAAGGCCATCTTCGTGGAGGACCAGCACCCTGTGTGGCATGGGTTAAAGGTCACCAGAGCTTCACGTTTTTACTCCATTTTCATTGGTGGCCTGAAATGTGCATACTACTGATTTAGGTGCTTAAGGCATTTCAGGTCTCCCTTCAATATAAAGAAGAGCAAACACAGAGAAAGATATCAAACTGAATACATGAATTTCATTTTGCTGCCTCCAGAAAATACACCCGATAAGTAAAGAAGTATTGTTAATTACAGTAACTTCTCATAAAATTATGCTACTTACATTAATACATAATGGTATGTTATTTTGACTCTTCAGCAAATTAACAAATATCACTTTTTAAATATCAACAGTTTTAATTTCCAATTAAAGTCAAGTCACTCAGTCATGTCCGACTCTTTGCAACCCCATGGACTGCAGGCCACCAGGCTCCTCAGTCCATGGGATTCTCCAAGCAAGAATACTGGGGCGGGTTGCCATTTTCTTCTCCAGGGGATCTTCTCGACCCAGGGATCGAACCCGGGTCTCTCGCATTGGAGGCAGACGCTTTAACCTCTGAGCCACCAGGGATTTTTAATCAACATCAATAGATGTAATAATATATATACATTATAAACAATAAATAATTGTTCTTTGGATTCCCAAGTTAAAAAAAACTGTTAAGATTAAAGACTTTTGTTCTTCAACCAAAATGTTTAAGAGCCACTAGTTTAGGAACTTCCCTGGTGGTCCAGTGGCTAAGACTCCACACTCCCAAAACAGGGAACCCAGGTTCAATTCCTGGGGAGAGAAGTAGATCCCACATGCCTCAACTGAAATATCCTTCAGGCTGCAAGAAAAAATGAAGATCCTGAATGTAGCAGCTAAGACCCAGTATAGCCAACTAAATAATTCAAAAATATATATTAAACAGAAGAATCACTGATTTAGGGTAAGGAGCAAAGTAGATATGGGGCTCATTCAGGTTTCTTTTTTTGGTAACGTCAGGTGTTATGTAAGTGCATAACCTACTATTCATCCAGCTCCCTAGTTTATAGATGAGAAAGTTGAAATTTAAAGGCAGTAAGGCAACTAGTTAGGGTGAAGCCTGGGATGATTTAGCAATGAGTGCAAAGTCAGTTTAAGAACCTGTGTCTCTTGTCCTCTCCCTTCAAGGCCAAAGCCACTGTTGCTGTGCCATACTGGATCCTCAGCCTCAATTCCCCAACCTACATGTCATGTTTTATGAATGGATATTATAATGCACATGGTGTGTGTGTGTGCTAAAGTTTTCTAGAAATGGCCATCTTTGCCTTCCAATTTTCACTCTTCAGAAAATTTGTCCTCATAAGCTTCTAACAAGGACAAAAGAACCTAGATGCCCATTCCCCCTCATTATAGCTAAAGAGGCTAGAGGTAGACATACAAACAAAACACACTTCTTTTTATGGGATTTAGATTGGAAAGTAGAAAATATAGTCACTGTCTACTGGGAACCTGAAGCAGAAAAACTGAGCAGTAGGGATTGGGGCTCAGTTCAGTTCAGTCGCTCAGTCGTGTCCGACTCTTTGCGACCCCACGAATTGCAGCACGCCAGGCCTCCTTGTTCATATCTGGCTGAGACTTGTCAAGCCCAAGAAAATGTGAATGGAAGCAGAGGATATGCAGAGAAACACAGGGGGATAAAATGGTTCCCAATTCTCCAATTGCTGATCCAGGACACTGTAAGGCCCAACAACGCTTCTTTATTTTGGTTTCATAAGGTTTTCTTTAATTTGTCATTATTGCTTTATCTATTTCAATTAGGTCTTCATTACTCACAACTCTGTGACTTTATGTGAGGATAAAGGTGCTCACTGGCATATCCCTACGTTGGTCATGATGAAGGGCAGCTGAGGAGTATATGTCAGAGCAGGCCGAACATAGACCAAGAGCAGTGGCTGAAGCCCAACACTCTGCAGAGAGAACAGAGATATATGTTCCCAGTTGGCAATATGAGAAACCACATCAGAGAGCTGTAATTTGGACCTAAAATGTAGTGGCCACTTTCACTGAAAAGCTGGATTCAGATACACTGATAAGACATTACAAGTTCTTCATAAACAATTATTAAATTAAAAACTGAAAGTATGACCCACTTGTGCCAACTCCGGCTAAATGCTAACATCATCTGGAAAGCCCCTTATCCAAAACTTCTTATTCAGTTGGCCTAAGGTGAGACCCATGTAAAAGTTTTCTTTTTAAGAGCCTCCCCTCACCGCACCCCCCGCCCCCCAACAACTGATGTTAGGGTAAGATGGTGAAAGCACACAAGGATCCCAGAAGAGGAACTCCATAAGGAAAAAAAAAAAAACTTTGCAGAAATTTCTAGCTACCTGTCATAATTCAGAAACAGAAGGTAAAAGTGGTATAAAAGAGAAAAAGATATCTTCCTGGATAAATACCTTTTTCCACAACACAAGAGATGACTCTACACATGGACATCACCAGATGGTCAATACCAAAATCAGATTGATTATATTCTTTGCAGCCCAAGATGGAGAAGCTCTATACAGTCAGCAGAAATAAGACCAGGAGCTGACTGTGGCTCAGATCATCAGCTCCTTATTGTAAACTTCAGGCTTAAACTGAAGAAAGTAGGGAAAACCACTAGGCCATTCAGTTGTGACCTTAATCAAATCCCTTATAGTTATACAGTGAAGGTGATGAATAGATTCAAGGGTTTAGATCTGGTAGACAGAGTGCCTGAAGGACTATAGCTGGAGGTTCATAACACTGTACATGAGGCAGTGACCAAAACCATCCCAAAGAAAAAGAAATGCAAGAAGGCAAAGTGGTTGTTTGAGGAAGCTTTTCAAATAGTTGAGGAAAGAAGAGAAGCAAAAGGTAAGGGTGAAAGGGAAAGATATAACCAGCTAAGTTCTAGAATTTTTTTTTAAAGGAGCTTAAAGACTGGAGCAGTCAAGCAGCAAAAAGCTAAGAAAGTGTCAAATCAATGAGAAATCCAAAAGAGGAAAACACTAGAAAGAATGGAGGAAGTAGCTGTGCTAGCAACTCAAGTAATATCAGGTAATAAAGTATTTTCATCAGGATATGGCTGAAATGTCAGAAACAATGTAACTCCCATTACAGACTAGCGTTTATTGTTTTTGAAAGCTCCTTTTAAAGCATTATGTTCAATGTGCTTGAAAATAGCAAGGGAATCATATGGGATGTGGCTCTGACTCCTGGTTTATAGGGACTCAAACCCTAGTAAATGTAAAATTATCTTTTAAAATATGGTTCTGATATGATGGGGCCTTCTCAAACATAAGAATTTTACATGTACCCACACACACAAAGGCATAAGACTTTGGACAGTTGTTACTGGTATCAGCTAAAAGTGATCTTATTTACAAAGCAGAAATACAGACACAGAGGTACAGAACAAACGTGTGGATACCAAGAGGGAAAGCGGGGGTAGGATGAATTGGGAGATTGAGATTGACACATATACACTATTGATACTGTGTATAAAATAGATAACTAATGAGAACCTACTACATAACCCAGGGAACTCTACTCAGTGCTCTGTGGTGACCTGAATGGGAAGAAAATCCAAAAAGGGGATAAATGTATACACATAGCTGATTCACTTTGCTGTGCAGTAGAACCTTAACACAGCGATGTAAAGCAACTATCTTCCAATTTAAAAATTTTTTAATAAAATTAAAAAATAAAAGCTTTATCTTCATCCACAAGAAGGTGTGGCACTTAAGGTTAATGAAACAGTGATTAAAATCTCTACCCCTACCCAGCCAGGGATAAGAGGGGTCTTAGATTCCAGGCAAATCTTTTCACAATCTTTGGCTCACCAAAAAAGTCTGCAGAATGATACAGAGTCTGCAGTTCACCTTTTTTATACCTAAAGACATAGAAGATGATGGGGCTCCGAAGTAAACCTCAAAACACACTGATTCTGTATTTACGGGGCCAAGGAGATGGGGAACATTAAGTGGACTTAAAACAGCATATTGTGATCAGATTTTCAGTTGTTCTGTGTCACTGGGGATGGCAGAGTAAAAAGATCAGCCCTGATATCAATAGTGAATGTCTACCCGAGAACTCCAATAAGCTATAAGGATTAAATAACACTAAGGAAGACAGGCAAAGTCTAGACACTTTCTCTCTGGCTGTCTCTCTCTGGCAAAATGCCCAGGCCATTGGTTTTTCTTTGCTTCACTTCCATGTTTGCCAGCCTACCCTCACCTCCACAGAAATTTGTTCAAATGGCAGGGCAATTGAGATCTTACAGGAGTTAAAAAAAAAATTATTTCAAGTCTTTGAATTTCTCTCTGGCCAAAACACATAACTTTAAAGTTGATGAATCTATCCTTCATGCCATTTCATATCCAGATGTGGACTCCTTATTAATTAGAAGATAGCAGAAAATGAAATAAACTTCCATGGTGTCCCAACTATGAATCTCCCAGTACATACAACACTTTGTACATGTGACTTATAGGAACCATACAAGATCTGCCAAGTAAAACTGCCCTCATTTTATAAATGAATAATTAGAGACTCTGAGAGGTTAATTTGCCTGAGAATTTGTAAACATCAGAGCTGCTAAACTCTGGAGAAAGTATTCTAAACCCAGTTCTGTCTGGCACCAAAACCTTCTCCATTATTCAGGTTTTTTATCAGTGGGCAGCAAGTCAGAGTGAATTTCCCAGCACCACCTACTCCTCACCATTGTTTGGTGCTGACATCTGATAGAAGATTGATCTAGGCTGGTTGAATGGAAGCATCAGTGAATGTTTTATAGGGGCCCTTGACACTGAGATGTGACCCAAAAAAGCAGGTAAGTTGTAGGAAGAAGACAATCACCAGACCACAGAGGGAAAACTCTGAGATGTCCATGAATGGCTTTGCTTGGATGCCAGCCCACCTGGCTGAATGCTGCACCAGCCACCTTGGCAGGTATCCTGCAGCTTGCCTCAGCTGCCTTTTGGCTTTTTGAGACAGCAAATAATGGTGCTTTTAACTTGAAATCTGCTACCAATAAATAAGCCCTGGTTGAGAAATGTAGCCACTAAACTAGCATTGTTGTTGGGTTACAAAATTTTAGAACAGATTTGGTTGTGGTCTGTGTCTGCAATTTATCTAACAAGGACAGAGAAACTGCAGAGGGAGCTTCAGTTGAATGTTTCAGAGCATTTTAATCCACAAAGCTTAACTTCCATGCTGCTTCCAGCACAGAGAAGCCTCTGCAACCCTGATGGATTCAGCAGTAGCAGTTTGCCCTGCCCCGGCTCTCAGTCCTTAGGGTTTTCTCTTCCTTTCTTTTTAACATTTGATTTTGTATTAGATTATAACTGATTAACAATGCTGTGAACAGGTGAACAATGCTTCATTTTAGGTCAACAGTGAAGGAACTCAGCCGTATATATACATGCATCCATTCTCCCCCAAACTCCCCTCCCCTCCAGACTACTACATAACATTGAGCAGAGATCTCTGTGCCATAGAGAAGGTACTTGTTAAAAAGATGGAGTGAAGGGATAGTCTGGCAATCTGGAATGGGCACGTACCTACTGTTACATTTTAAATGGATAACTAACAAGCATCTATTCTTATTCTTCCTTTACATCTGCTTGTCCCATTCCTCTCAGCCTAGGTGCTGGAATGCTTTTCCCCTTTCAAGAAGAAAATAGTCAAAAGATTGAACAATGGGTATAATGTCTCTTCCCTTTGTCTAACACTAGCTAGGTGTTCTCTTTGTCCCAGGACCTCTTCCTGTCCAGACAGATGCAATCACCAGAGGCAAAGCCACAGGGAAATGTCCTTCAAGTAGAGAAGTATTTTAATATTAGGAAACTCGTGATAACACACACTGGCTGAATAGCAGTCCTGTCTTTTCCAAAACTAGATAGAAGCTGGCACTATCTATGTGGATATATTCTGTCCTCCCTTTTCCTTTTTTGCTACTCCTCTTTTTCCAAAACTGAGCTTGTTAAGAATATATCACTCCTCTGCTTTCTTTTTTACAGACGCTAGAGTGTTTTTATATTATACAATCCTTGGACCAAGGAAGGTACTCAGAAAGAACAGGTGTGATGAGAATTGGAGGCATAAGCTCCAGTGAGGTTGTACACTTCAGTGTAGGATAACCTGGATGAATATGTCAGGAACTGGTCTTCATTTACCCTTTTCCTACCCTTGCAAGGAATTACCGTGTTTCAGCTATCTATAAAAACTGGCAACATTCTTGATAGAAATAAGCAATGTGGATCCACAGTGATGAATTTAGAGGTAAAACCAGAACTTAAAAAGCTTGTGCCACATCCAGATGCAAACAATGTTGTGGAGGATTTAAAATCTCAAAATTATATAATTTTTAGAACATGATTAAGGTCAATAGAAATGATGATTAAAGATGTTTAGAAGTGAAACTTTGAGGAAGACGCAAGATGTATAGCCATGTCCCAGGTCTCCATTTTCAATCTCAATGACCAGCAGCAAAGTGTGAAGGTCTCTATGACTAATGGCAAACAGAAACAGGAGAAGGAGGCATACTGAAAACTCTAAAACCTTTGCCACTCCAGCTTCTGATAAGGCATGTATGCTAAGTTATTTTGGTTGTGTCCAACTCTTTGTTACCCTATGGACTGTAGCCCACCGAGCTCCTCTGTCCATGAGATTCTCCAGGCAAGAATACTGGAGTGGGTTGGCCTGCCCTCCTCTGGGGGATCTTCTCAACCCAGGGATCCAACCCAAGTCTCTTCTGTCTCCTGCACTGGCAGGTGGGCTCTTTACCACTAGGGCCACTGGGAAGCCCAGCTTCAAATAATGTTGGGATATAAACTTCTAAAAGTGCTATGATTTAAGCAAACTGTAGCTGTACTTACAAAAGCAGGAAATAGACCTCTACAAAAAAAGCAAAATGTGTTAAAATAATGAAACATACTGGATTTTATTTCATTGATTAAAGTCTAAATTTCCCCCCAAAAAGTAAAATCTACATTTATAGATCTCAGCTCTTTTTTAAAAGTGTTACTTTATTTTTATTTTTGGTCACACACTTTGTAGGGTCTTAGTTCTCTGACCAGGGACCAAACTTGGCCCGTGGCAACGTGTGCATGGAATCTTAATCAGTGACTGTCAAGGAATCCCCCTCAACTCTGTTTTAGTAACTATGCCAAATACCCAATCCAAGAGGCATCCAACCCTTGGATTGATAGTTGATCAACTTTATTATTTAAAGTCATCTCAGTTCAGTTGCTCAGTTGCCCCAACTCTTTGCAAACCCATGAACCGTAGCACTCCAAGCCTCCCTGTCCATCGTCAACTCTCAGAGTTTACCCAAACTCATGTCCATTGAGTTGGCAATGCCATCTAACCATCTAATCCTCTGTCATCCCCTTCTCCTCCTGCCTTCAATCTTTCCTAGCATCAGGGTCTTTTCAAATGAGTTAGCTCTTCACATCAGGTGGCCAAAGTATCGGAGTTTCAGCTTCAGTATCAGTCCTTCCAATGAACACCCAGGACTGATCTCCTTTAGGATGGACTGGTTGGATCTCCTTGCAGTCCAAGGGATTCTCAAGTCAGATTTGTGTTTAAAAAAGAGGAAGCAACATCATCTGATTATCATTAAGCCAACTCAGGATGGATGTAGATAATGTTGTCATCTGTGAGATATAATTATAGGTGCCAGGATGAGCCATTCTGGGCACTGATTCACCAGGCACAATCCCAAACACTGGGACTTTGGTTTTATAGTATGACAAGTTGTACAATGAAGAGTCATTCTTTGGGGACTTTCTATTACTCTCTTTATAAATCATAAATGCACTTACTATGGTACAATTCACTAAAAATATTCTACCCGTGTATCCTTCCATTTGAATATGAGAGAGAGATGAAAATATATGCCTTGAACTTTTGTCCTAGAAAACAGGATATGAAGTAAGATAAAAATGGTAGAAAGAAAGACTTTCTTTTATTCTTAAAATTTTTATATAGGGCTGGATTTGTTCAAATTTTCAACAAATATACACTAATTCTGTAACTTTTGACAAAAGAAATCTGAAAAGAGAAGATCATTTCCATGCTTTTGGAATGTTAGTGGCTTGTCCATTCCACAAACCTTGCCCTGCCTAAGATAAATTTTTCACTGCGGATCCCTCATACAACTCTTAAGAACTATGAATTTGAATCCTATTCTGACTTAAAATATTTTAAATAAAAACAGCTGGAAGATCATATAGGGCAAACTCTGAATATGAGAGGAAAAGAAATAAAGTGGTAAGTCACTTGTCTATGACACACTCTCTTAGCCATTCAACAAACTTTCTTTAGTGTCTCAAAAATCAAAAGTTTGTTGGAACTACAGTTATTAGTTCACTACATACTTGCTTACATAGGACATATCTCATACAAATTTATTTCTTATCAATAATATGGCTGACTTAATTCTAAATATATCCATACTCATATACCATTACTTTTAGGCAGAAATAGGTTGTCCTATTTCATGGACAAAGAAATTGAGACTCAGAGAAGTGAAGTGATAATATATTCAAACTCAGATCTTCTGCCTTCCAATCCAAGGTTGGTTTTACACTGGGTGTTCTTAGAATTTATCCCACAAGACCAGAGATATTTTCTCCAAAATTTCTAGTTTAATATTTTTTCTATTAAATCATAGTGATCAGTTTATCAATGTGGATTCTTATATCCTCAGTTTTAAATATTACATTAAATAGCTCAGAACTATTTCCTTGATCAAGACCTGATATGTACTTGGCAAGCCCTATTACTTAAGTCATCTCTCATTGAAGAAGGAAAAAAAAAAGCTTATTAGAGGAAATTTTTCAATATTCTCTGATATCTAATTAAAACAAGAATTAAAAATCATAAAACTGACTAACGTTTATGTGGAGGAAAATAACTTCTGAACTACTGATATTTACCATTCTGGGTGACCTCTCAAGATGAATTCTGGCCAAAAAATAGGACTGTAATGAGAAGTGTATTTGTGTTGCTTTTTGTTTCTTCACAAATCTTTCTAAAGACCTTGAACATCTGTTGGATAGAGGATACCATGACTTATGATAGAGATTACTACAAAAGGTTTTTGTTGAACCTAGAATTAAAAAATACAGTTTCTATTTAGGATTACAACTTCCTTGTCATTATATCTTACAAGGATGTTATGGACTGAATTTTGGCCCCTAAAATTCATATGTTAAAGCCCTAATCCCTAATGTGACTATTTAAAGATAGAGCCTATAAGGAGGTAATTATGGTTAGATGAGGTCATAAGGGTGGATCTGTGACACGGTAGGATTAGAGTCCTTATAAAAAGAGACTCAAGACATTTTGCTCTCACTCTTGTCTCTGAACAATCATACAGCAAGGTGGATGCTGCCTGTAAGACAAGATAGGAGTTCTCAGAATGAAACTTGCCAGCATCCTGATCTTAGACTTTCCAGCCTCCAAGACTATGAGAAAATCAATTTCTCTTTTTGAAAGCATAAAATCTATGATATTTTGTTTCAGTAGCCCAAGTAGTTGTGCTGGAGAAGACTCTTGAGAGACCCTTGGAAAGCAAGGATATCAAACCAGTCAAGCTTAAAGGAAATCAACCCTGAATATACTCTTTGGGAGGGCTGATGCTGAAGCTGAAGTTCTGATACTTTGGCTACCTGATGCAAAGAGCCGAAAGATTGAAGGTAGGAGGAGAAGGGGGCACAGAGGATGAGATGAGTGGCATTACTGATTCAATGGACATGAACTTGAGCAGACTCCAGGAGATGGTGAGGGACAGGAAAATCTGGAGTGCTGAAGTTCATGGGGTCACAAAGAGTCAGGCATGACTTGATGAGGGAACACCAACAAAGCCCAAGTAGATTAATACAAGGGAATATGAATGTTCATTTAGATGAACAGATAATTTTGAGCAAAACTAGATTTGGGTAGGTAAATTGAAAATTGCTGTTCTGGGCATAGAGCATTGATCCAAACAATAACTAGGTATGAGAATGAAGGATTAACTTATGACATATGTAACATGCAAATTTCACCCATTTGCACTTTACTTAGTCATAATATACGATTTACAAGATCCCATAGACTAGTTAAATTCCCTAATCTTAAATAAATCTGTTTCACTGACTGTCCATTTGTCCTTCCCTTCTGTAAGTTTTTATAGAAAAGAACAGACACACTCAGCCCATTGATAAACATTTTTCCCACTTTCTCTCATGGCAAATATCAAGACCCACTCTCCTGCCAGGGCCCAGAGCAACCTCGGAATCATTTCTACATGGCAGTCTTGACAGTCTGTCCAACTGACTGGAGTTGGCATACACAATAGAATTTAACTGCTGGGCCTGAATATAACTCAGCCTACCATTTTTTTTTTTTAAAGAGCCATAGACCCACAAGTGAGAAAAACTGGGCTGAATCTAAATTAAATTAGGTTAAAAGAAAGTAAGATCTAAAACTACCAGCTCTTATAATTATTATATTTGGGAGAGGAAAAATATTAATAATTAAACATATTGTGTTATATAGTCATTGCCTATATAATAGTCATCCTTAGAATGGCTTGTTGTTGTGGTTGTGTTGTTGTTTAGTCGCTCAATAATGTCCAGCTCTTTGTGACCCCCTGGACTGTAGTCCACCATGCTCCTCTGTCCATGAACTTTGCTAGGCAGTACTGGAGTGGGTTGCCATTTCCTTCTCCAGGGGATCTTCCTGACCCAGGGATTGAACCTGTGTCTGCTGCATTAACAGGTGGATTCTTTATCAGTGAGCCAACAGGGAAGTTAGAATGGTTATGTGCCAGCATTAAAGATTGGTTAATACAACTTACACTTTCAGTACCCTTCTCCTTTGTCTGACAATTATAAATGCCCATTCTTTGGTCTAGAATGCAGTCATGGACCCGGGAGTTGTGACAGCTTCTAATGCCTATGAAACAACATGCATAAGCATACATTCCAATAAATTCAAGATGCTAGAATAGAAATATGAGAGAAGCCCAGGTCCCCAAGGTCATTATGAAAGCCCCCTGCTCTTCACTTTTACTGCCAGACTACTCACTATGTTTGGCAAATATGCTGTTAGCTTTTTCATCTAGAGCTAACAACTCTTCTGTATTTTGCAGTTGAACACAGTACTAATTAATACAATGGCCTTAATAAAAATCACAAAACTTTAAGCAAAACAAAGGTTCCATATCATAAATTTTTCTGTATGAAAAACTTAAAAACCTTTTTAAATCTGTAAAAACCAGCTACTGCCCGCAATGAAGGAACTTCTCACTTCCCTCCTCTATCCTGGAAGAAGACATCAATCCTCTGATACTGATAAAATGAACAATGATGTTAAGCTAGAGTCTTACAATTCTGTTTGCTTTCATATTTTATCTTCTTTATTACTTGCTTGCTCACTAATTCTATGTGCTTGCTGCAATTCTTTTTTTATGTTTAATAGTTCCTTTCTTTTCTCAATCTTCTTTGTCTGCCAGCATGGAAGAATGTCATCATATAAGCCATGTGGGTCCAGACTGTCCCAATCTCAAGCTATACTTGGCCATATATAACGTCTGCTCTCTCCTTGCCCTGTCATCATATACACCACCTTCATCCTACAGAACTCCTCCAGACTGCTAGCCACACATGTCAGGGTCTCCCAAGAGCTCAGTTACCACGAACTACACAGTAGATTCTCTGTGCTCAGCAAACTTCTGCCAGGGATCAAGAGGCCAATGTCTCCTCCTTCCAGGCACTCTCACCCTCTCTAAGTAGACTGTGAGCTCCCTCACTTGGATCAGATAAATAAAAGAAAGAAGGAATCTCTAAACCTCTTTATTCATAGGAATTTCCTCCAGTCTATATTCCTGTAATTTATTGTCCTGTTTTAACATTGATGGAAAGGGACAGTGAGGACCAAAGTCCCAGGGCCAATTTTGCTCTCACGGTAGTAAGTCCCAAATAGATGACTCTAGCACTTCGCTATTGTTTTCCACTTCAAGGATTTCTGCCCAATGGACTTCTCAAACAAACAGACACATTCCACTTAAAGGTTGCTACGTATGTGTGTGCACTCAGTTGCTCAGTTGTCCCTGACTTTTTGTGACCTCATGTACTGTGCCTGCCAGGCTCCTTAGTCCATGGCATTTGTCCAGGCAAGAATACTGGAGTGGGTTGCCATTTCCTGCTCCAGGGGATCTTTCTGACCCAGGAATTGAACCCACATCTCTTGCAACTCCTACACTGACAGGAAGATTCTTTACCACTAGCACCACCTGGGAAGCCCTGCTATAAATATAAAGAAATTAAGAAACACATACATACATAAAGGACTGTTTATCTAGTGTTTTAATTTTATAACATTATTAACTGGAATATTAAATTACAATTTCCTTAATAAACAGTCCATCTGCAAAATCACATTTCTGTGATGTCAAAAACAACTAAGCTGATCATGTCACTACTTGAAGTTCCTGCTGCAATGCCCTTCCACCTCCAGATCAAAGGCCTAGAGTCTCATTACTATGAGCTCAGAACCATCAGTGAATCTTCTCAGAGACTCAAACACTAATTTGGATGGCTAAATACCTCCCACCATGCCTAGGCAAGGGGCAAACACACAGTACTAAAAATTGCTCCTAGTCCATATGCTGTTGATTCCTCCTCCTCACCAGCCATTCCATCACCAGCACTCAGCTTGCCTTGTAGTGGTTTAGAGCAATAGTTTGTAATACATAATAGTTTACAACAGTCAATTCCTCCAGAATGTGGAAAGCTGCATACAGCATATATAAGGTATTTCTTTTTCAGAGGTAACCAGATATTTTTATCTTTATTTCAGGTTCTCACATCCTTCTCCTTCTGAACTACTCAGTCAAAATATTGATGCTCAATGGTTTCGCTTACTTTCCGCTCTCCATAGAGATGGAACAAAGTAGCAGAGCCAGAAATAGGATCTTGATTCCTAAATTATAGGTGATGGAAAGACATGGAAATTATAGAACATGTATCTTTGTTTCTAAGTCAGAAACAATAATGAATGAATGAATTCATTTACATTTGTTGACATACAAGGGTGTCAAGCACTAGGTTAGTTTAAGGAATCCAGAGCTAGGCAGTAGAGGGACACAGACACATAAACATGTGATGCTAATTTGCTTTTTCACTATGGATGTTAAGGTGAAAGAATTTTCCCTGTATTTATACCTTCCTAAACGGACAGGGTTGGGAGTTGGGGGCTTTCTGTGAATGATACTCAATATTCCTTTCACAAGCAGAGGAAAACCTTAGTGAGAAATGATACATCCATAAAGTAAGAACATAATGAAAGACTGACAGGTCCACATGAGTCATACATCTCTGATAAGCTCAAAAGGGCCTGTGAGATGCAATTAGATGAGTGACTCATAAGCGAAGTCCTCCCACCTTTCTCAGAACCGCTGGATCCCACTCCCTGGTAGCTCAGCTGCTAAAGAATCTGCCTGCAAAGCAGGAGACCCTGGTTTGATTCCTGGGCTTAGAAGATCCCCTGGAGAAGGGATTGGCTATTCACTCCAGTATTCTTCAGCTTCCCTGGTGGCTCAGATGGTAACGAATCTGCCTGCAATGTGGGAGACCTGAGTTCGATCCCTGGGTTGGGAAGATTCCCTGGTGAAGCAAACAACTATCCGTTCCAGTATTCTGGTCTGAAGAATTCTATGGATAGAGGAGCCTGGCAGGCTATATAGTCCATGGAGTCACAGAATCAGACATGATTAAGAGACTTTCACTTTCACTTGTATTACAATGGAGAGGGCACAACTAGACTGAATTAATTTCTGCTCTGTCAAGCAAGGGCTTGGATCCAGGTCAGTTTTATTCAAAAAGAAAAAATTATAAAATTTGATGTGTTTTATATCTGCCTCTTAGATAAGAAAATCACTTCTGCTACTCAAATAAATGTAATAATAGATATATGCCATCAAAGAAATATATGTGGGGATGAAAAGGAAAACATCCAGTCTTCCTAGGGAAGTAGAAAGATGTGGGTCAAGAAAATAAAGACCATATATCACACATTCCCTATGACTCTCTACTTATAAGCACTCACATCCCATGACGGTAGCATGTGCTCAGTAGGGTGTTGGCAAGCTTATGCCAGTGGCTAATATGAAAAGGTAATTCTGGGTGAGAACAGAGTGACATAAGGTGTTAGTGCTGTCTTCTAAGATGAATATTTGATTTTATTAGTAGATAAATATATGCATATATTTTACAAATAGATTTTTAATGCTTTAAATAAGGAATAGTAAGTATTTATAATTAGACCTAATCACAGAAGCAGTCCGAGATAGCTATTGACCCTATAGTATAAGTTAGTCATGGCTTTTCCCACTTTTAGGAGTGTTTGATGAGAACAAAGTAAATAGGTAGGAACAAGCATAGATACAGGTATAGATGATAGATAGATGCATATAGAGAAAGTCTTATGTATCGAACTGAAGTTGAAGAGAAAGCACTGTTCATTTTAATATGTGTGTGTGTGTGTATATATATGTGTATATATATATATATATATATGTATGTATGTATGTATATGTATCAGTTCAGTTCAGTTCAGTCACTCAGTCATGTCCGAATCGTTGCGACCCAATGAACCACAGCACGCCAAGCCTCCCTGTCCATCACCAACTCCCTGGAGTTCACTCAAACTCACATCTATCGAGTCCGTGATGCCATCCAGCCATCTCATTCTTGGTCATCCCCTTCTCCTCCTGTCCCTAATTCCTTCCAGCATCAGAGTCTTTTCCAATAAGTCAACTCTTCGCATGAGGCCAAACTACTGAAGTTTCAGCGTTAGCATCATTCCTTCCAAAGAAATCCTAGGGCTGATCTCCTTCAGAATGGACTGGTTGGATCTCCTTGCAGTCCAAGGGATTCTCAAGAGTCTTCTCCAACACCACAGCTAAAAAGCATCAATTCTTCGGCGCTCAGCCTTCTTCACAATCCAACTCTCAAAT